>VDFB02275371.1:0-12836 GCA_007258455.2 Sequoia sempervirens
TTTTAGTAACCCATGGAAGTTGGATATAGGGAAACTAATTGTTCCAAATGTGTACATGGATGTGGATCTCTTGAAAGATATCGCATCAAAATATGACCCAGTTTCTAGGGTAGTTAGAGCATTTGATGGGGTGGTTATGGTAGAAATAACCAGGGAAGAAATTGAAAAAGTGTTTGACTTGCATCAATGGAGTCAAGACATGGTCCCTCTAAACATGGACACTATTAGAATAGAGTACAACAATACCAAGGCATTTATCAGAACAAAGATGTTGCCTCTACATACTGCAGTGACTGGAACTGGAAAACAAAGGAGGAAGGTTAGGATTGATGATAGAGAGCTCGAACCTTTCCTAATGAGCTATTTTTCCAGTTATTTCATAAAGACTGTACATTCTCTATACCAAATTGTTGGTGCCAATCTACCTAACACATTGTAGAAGGAGCATAGCTACTTGGCCACACATCTGCAACACCCATCGTATAGTATTGTTTATGATTATGGAACTTATTTGGCTGAACATATCCATAAAGGCTTAGTTGAATTGTGAGAAGGAAAAAAATGGGTGAATTTTTGGCGGTACTCATTGTTAATGCATATGTTCTTATATAAAGGACAAAGAGCCTTTGAGAAGGAGATCACTTTGGAAAGGAAAAAGGATGATGCTGACTTGCCTGTTCAGTGCTAGACCCGAATCTTGGATAAAGATGACAAGAGGTATAACTTTGTAATGTTTAGAAATGATTTTGCATCCAAGATAAAGAGGGATTTGGTATATCAACCACCTAGAATCCCCAGAGAAATCCATGAATTCTTGATACTTAGGGAGTTGAGGCTAGATTTGAATTTGAGCCATAATTGGGGAGATTTAATTTTGTATCCTGATAAGAGAATTTTTAGGATATATGGTAGTGGTTTGGGCCCATATGTTTTTCCTACAGATGTTCCTTTGAGAATAGGGTTCCTTGAGATTATGAGGGAGTTAGGAGCTTCACAAGAAGCACATTTACTTGAATCAGCAAGGAAGGGGTCATTCTTCCCATAGTGGACAATATTTGTAGATTACATTGTGACAAAGGGAATAGTGAATGAATTAGAACACTTGCTAGCTCCTTATAAACTAATGACCATGAGCCCGAGGAATCATGATCTTGAAGGCTTCATTAGTAAACTCAAAGCAGATAAGAAAATGGGTACCTTTGTACATACTTTTGATTACCCTGAGGATGTTATTAGGAATGTTTTCAACTTTGAGGAACAAGATGAAAGAAAGGCCAAATACCTGGCTTATAGAAAGATGGTAGAAGCTAAGAATAAGAAGAATCCCCAATATGATCCTTTGCCAAATATATAGGGTGATTTCAATAAAGCTATGCATGTTATGGACAACTTTGAGAATGTTGTTGGTGTTTTGAGATAAAAACGGGAGGTTCTAGATAAAGGAAAAGCAATGGTGGTTGAAGAAAGTGATGCAATGACATTAGAAGAAAGAGCTCTGTATCAACCACCCAAAAAGTTGAGGATTTATTCTAGGAGGAAGAAATTAGCAAGTGAGAAAAGGAGCTCAATAGCCCTTGTCACCTCTGAAGATCCAAAAGCAGACTCTCCCAAGAATGCAGTGCCAACTCCTCCTACACATGCCTATTTTCCTGTAATTGATTTTGATTCACCTCTTGAGAATTTTTCCCCTCCTGAGCAACCACCTCAAAAGAAACAAAGAACTGAATCAAGAAGAGTGGTTGATTATTCTGACATAGATGAAAATGATATCTATGTCACCCTTGAGGAAATGCAGATTGGAATGCCTCCTCATGAGGGAGAAATTGCTTAAATTTTAGGATACAACATCCTTAGATTAGGGAAGCTTGACATTTGTGGATTGAATACTGTAGATGACTTGAGGGTAGAGGCCAGAAAAGAGTTTATGGAAGACGATTCCTTCATTGAAACCTCAACATTCCAAGATTTCTGGAGGAAATCCAAGACTGCAGATTATGCAGAGAAGGTTGCCATTGAAAGAAGCTTGCACCCTGAATTTCCTAAAAATGTTATCTAGGAAAATGTAAGAAGCATTATGAGAGATGAGTTTAAAAAGGATAATTCCCAAGAGGGTAGAGAGCTTATAAAGAAGAGTGGTGTGTTGTTGTTTCCAGAATG
Organism: Sequoia sempervirens; assembly: GCA_007258455.2. Taxonomy (NCBI): domain Eukaryota; kingdom Viridiplantae; phylum Streptophyta; class Pinopsida; order Cupressales; family Cupressaceae; genus Sequoia; species Sequoia sempervirens. The sequence goes on from VDFB02275371.1 coordinate 2,158, forward strand.
GAATATTTTTGATGCTATTGTTTTGGATACCACAAGAAGGGCTGAAAGACCTCTTGTACAAATAGAAGAAGAATTGGAAATGGCACTTTGAGGTTCATCCTTCAATGAGGATTGGGATGCATTGGAAATATGCTCACTATCTTTAGCATCTAGGAAACTAGCCCTGGTAGAGCCATCAGAACTTAGTGGACAATTGCTTGTAAAAAGAGTCACTGGCACTCCAACTTTGGAAGTTATAGACATGGTTGTTAATGTTGCTAGGTTTACCCGGTCAATTGTAGAAGGTCTCATGTTGGAAAGAGATAATCTTAGAGTTAAATATAGAGAACTCCTAGATGACTATGACAACAACCAACAAAAAGTGGCTACACTAGAAACTGAATTGGCATTTTATAAAGAGAGGAAGTACAGAGAGAACGGGATCAACCTAGCTCAAGCCACCCACCTTTAGCTTCTCCAATGACATTTGTGCAACATTCATTTCATAGCCAGGATTTAGCAATAGTACCGTATAGTCGGGAACAAGAATCAATTACAAAGCAAGAAATAAGTAGGCCAAGCTCTAGTTCACCTGACAGAGATCAATTGCTTCTGCAAATTGATTCATATAAGAAATTAGTAGAGAAAGCTCAGGACACAATGTATGAGAACATATCAAAAGTTGTCCACACTACCTTAAAGCATCTAAATGAGAAGATTCAGGATAGAATCAATAGCGTGCATGACAACTATGCTTTGATGGTGCATGCAATGAGATTGTCCCAAAGAGATAAGGTGTTGGCCATACCAACCTTGAATAAATGGGTCCCAAGAGTTGAGAGATTGAAGTTGATATTAGTGGGAGCTAGCCAACATGAAGATAAGCACCCTCTAGTGCTTCTATTTTATGAGTTTGTATGTGAGTTAAGCGAGCAGATGTTTAAGGGATATGTAGCCCCATTGGAGCAGAAGATAATAGAGTTGATAGCTCAATATAACCACACTGATTTTTCACCACTACCAGATATTGAGGTGGCCAATTATGAGGTGAAACCATTGCAGGTGTGGAAGAGGGAACTGGATGAAGTTATTGATTCCTAGGTAGATAAAATTTGGAAAGAAGTCAATATTGATGTCTTCAATAACACTTTGGTGAGGTTAACATTTATTATTAGCTTTCTAGAGAATTTTGACAGGGAATGCAATGCGGTGGTAATCAAGTGCTCCCCTTACAGGAAAGCCATGGAAAAAATTATGGAGTTTGATTGTCCATCTAAGGAAGATTATGAAGAATGGGGAAGGTTGTATGTTGGGAGGTTTGGTTTGTGAAACATATACTAGGTCATCTATTGTACAGGTTTGGCCTCATAGGTTACAAAGTTAAAACATATGTTTCATAGGGAAGTATCAACTGTTGATGATGTGGAATGCTGATTGAGATGCTGACTCACTTATGGTCTACATCATTTGGTCATTTTGCTTGATAAATTGGATGCATTCTTTTGACATGTGCTTTTGAAAGGGAAAAGTTGCTCTTTACTGTGAATGCAAATATTCTTTGTCTTATGTGCATTCCCTCCATTTTGATTGCAAATATAGCTAAATTTAGGAATATACCTTCGAGCGGTCCAATTGAAGTGTGACATGTGTACATTTGGCCTGTGGCTTGTTTTGCTCCCTTGTTCTATAAAAGGGAATTCAGGGCCATTTGTGCAGATCTTTTGTTGAAATTATGGAGCTACATTGAGAGAATTATAGAACAAAGAGTAGATATGTTGAGTCTTTATCTAATTCTTTTAGTCTAGGCAGTAAATTTAGTCAAATGTATGGCTTCTGAGTATATTTGAATGATAATGGAGAATTTATGAGTCTATAGTCTCTCCACCCTGGTTTTATATTAGAATCATTAACGAAAATGTTGATCAATGATCATTTCATTAATTGTCATCGTGTTATACTTTGATATGTGATATGGTTTTGGCTCTTGTTTATGGAATGAGTTAAAATGCTTGGATTAGATCATGGGTTCATATATGAATTCATTTGGATTTGATAAGTAGTCTTTAGTGCTTAGTCGTTGATTTGTGATTTACAAGATGATATCACTAGATCATAATTGTTCAAAATTAAACACACCTTATGTTTCAATTTACGTAGACTCTTAGCCCATAGATAATCCAACACTAATCTTTAACCCATTGAACCTTTCTTGTGGTTTCAGTCACCCAACTTAAGAGCAATCTTTTAAAATAATCATCGACCCGATTGTTGTTTGTCATTGTTTCATATTCTTAGCTTAAGATGCATAATTAACTCAAAGAATTTCCATCTTTGTGAGTGATTTCATCTTATTTGCTATTAATGATATTTTTTCTGCCTTGATTTACAATGCATGTGTAAATTGTTGAAATGAGTTATATATTTGGCATTGTGGGAATACTCTCCCAGGTCTGGCAGAAGCAGAAGTGTAGGAGATAAAAAGTAATATACATTTTATCTCGTTTGTTGGTCACTCGTCTGGCAGGTATTCAAGAATTGGGTTTGGAAAACTCATAGGTACTTGCTAAGGCCTGATTGGTTCGTTAAAATTAACCAATAGAGTGGCAACCCTGCCGGGGAGCTTTCACATAATTTAGTGTGTCTAGTGTAGATTTGTTACAGTCACCATCAAGTCTTTATCATTATTTATTGAACTAGGTTGCCATTCACTCTTCAGAGTTATATATGTCATTTTCTATTCACGCGTCAACTTTTGGTCAGTTCTGTCACCTTATGTCAGGTTATGTTCAAAATTCTCTCTGAAGTTGCAAATAACAAGTCTAGATGTAGTCAAATCTTATTTCCCAGTATCCTGGGTGGCAACTCTGAATTTTCTCACACCAGTGCAACAACATCTCACAAAGAATCTGATAAGGAGAAATTTGATAGCCTGACAAGCATCATGAGGAAAAATAGAATTCAATTGAAGAAAAATACTGAGCAGAAGGCAAAATTTGAGCTTGCAAAGGACAAACAACCTCTATGGAAGAAGAAAGCTGCAAAATCTAATAAGTCCCTCGATTCTCTTCTTGGAGCATCTCCCACTTTCAATAATGAAGTAATTAGTGTAAATAATTCTAGAGATTCAAGTAATAGTGGACCAATTGAGGGAGGACAAGGTAGTTTCCCTGTTGAACATGTATTTGATAATCTTAGAATTTCTAGAGAAGAAGACAAATGGGAATTCTGGGGTAAGAGTAAAGCGCTCCCAGACCCACCAACACCTGGGATGGGATCTATATTCATGGGGAAAATTTTAATCCTAGAGGAGAAAATACCAGTCGACCAACACTTACTTTCCTTGGGGAAGATGCTGTGGATCAAACATTCCATACTCCAGCTCAGAGTGAGTATGGGGATTTCCTCGAAGATGAGGAAGACATCAACAAAGATATACAAGCCTTGGACGAAGAGGCTGAATGGTTGGCAGAACAAGCATAGACAAAGAAATCCCAAGCTCTAAAAGAAAGAGAGGATAGAATTAAGGCTAAGCAACTTGAAAGGGATGAGAAGAAAGAAAGAGTAGAGAAAATGAGAGAAGAATATGTTAAGCAAAGAGCTAATGAAAAGGCTGCTCAAGAAAAGATATCCCAAGAAAAGGCTACTCGAGAAAAGCTTGTTAAGGAGAAAGTTGCTAAAGTTTCCTCCCAAATTGTCCCCAAAGTTCCAAAAATTATAATACTGATGGGAAATTCTACTGCTAGCACCTACACATCGACCATTGCTGCCACTAAAACTTCTGACCCCACTAAGAAAACATCCTTCATAGATCATGGGAAAAGGATTGCTAACTATTCTCGACAAAATGCCTCCAATACTTTTGATACCAATACCAACACAAATACCCTTACCTCAGTAGCCAAGACACCTATTATTAGTCTCGAAGTCAATCCCAATCCATCTGATGCATCTTTAGATCCTGAAACCTTGAAGTTGTAGTTGAAGGGTGAGAAATTGCAAGAAGAACTAAGGAGGGCAGAGATAGAAGCAAATAATGCATGTCTAGAAGAATTTCTTTCCTCAAAATGTCAATCCCAACCCTAAAGCCTTCAATTTTTGGGAAGAGTGATAGTGGATCTCATGAAAATAAGCCCGGGGGACATACTCCTAGTGGAGGGGGTGGTGGTAATAAAGGGGGTAGAGGAGGTGGAAACAGAAGCAATAGTTCTTATTTTGATGATGAGGAAGAATGTAGGAATAATAATGATGGTGGAAAAGGAAATGGGAAAGGTAAGGAACATAATTGAATGGATAATAAGAAAAATGATCAACAAAAGGATAATCATAGGGATAGGTGTCCCGGAAGACCACCTCATAATAACCGATATAGGAAATTGTGTTTTGATAACATCCTTGGTTACCCAAATCCTATCCCGAACAATGCCATGAAGAATCTCCCCAAATTTACTAGAAACAATGCTCTTAGTGGAAAAGATAATCAGAAATCCTTCCAGAGTTTTGTTGAAGACTTCAAATTATAGGAAGATGATGTAGCAATGAAGTATTTTATGCAATCCTTGACTAAGGATGCAAGGTATTGGTATAAAGGATTACGTAATGGAAGTATTGATTCAAAGGAATCATTCTATCGAGCCTCTAGGGAACACTATGGGGACCAAACTAATCCTAAATTCAAATTGAATTTTCTGAATAACATTACCAAAGGGCATAATGAATTTGTTGTTGAATTCAGCACAATATTTCAGAAGTCAATGAATAGAGTACCCATTTATTTGAGACCTAACCCTGATGCATGTTTGGTAACATATTGTAATGCTTATGATTCTAAGATGTGTTACTTACTCAGGGATAAGAATCCATGAACTTTTTTTGAGGCATATAAAATGGCTTTGAATATTGAGAACAATAGGAGGGATTCTGGTAAAGTAGGAAGGAGAGATGAACCTAGACTTCTAAAGAATCCCAAAGCTCAAAATGAGAAATCCATCAAGACTATGGCTCCTAATGAGAAGCTCGATTAAGTTCTCAGTCTATTACAAAAGAAAGAAAAAACTAATAAACCTCAATTTTAGAGATATTATAGGCCTTCTAGACTTCAAGATTTCCCCTATCATACCAATTGGCATAATGGCAAGCCAATTTAGAATAATCAGAAGAATTATCAAGCTACACCTGATCCTTTATATAAGAATACCATGAATGTAGTTGAGGATTTATCTTGGTGCAAAGCATGTGAGATGCCCCATGCATCACAAAAGTGTGCTATAACTAGGTCTATGTCAGAAAACCATCAAGATAAAGGAGAATCCTATTCACCTCGTAATCTAGATGAGTTAGAAAATATGTTCATGACTAGGTCAGATTTCAAATATGGTAGTTATTCTTCTAGTGATGATGTTGACACAGATGATGTGGATAGATAGAGGTGACAAGCACGCATATACCATCAGAAGGTACTATCAAATGAGGAAAGGGAAGATGAGTATACCGCCTACAATCTTGAGTCATAAAAATTTTCTCTGACAAGACCTTCAAATGAGGAGATAGAGAGATATACAACTACCTTAGATGCAAGAGCTAAAACAAAAAGTGATCTCCACTTGAGGAATAAAGTGGTGAGTGGAAATCAGGGCCATCCTGAGATCTATTCGTAAAAGAAGGAAATCCAGATGGTAAAGGAGTTGTGGAAAAGAACAAGAATGAAGAAACCAAGCCTAAGGAGCCAAAAGAAATAAAAATCTAGGATAAGAAAGGTAGCAAAGCTAAGGCTAATGTTGAGCTTGCACATCATGACCAGAAAACTAAAGAGTCAAAAACCACTATTGAGAAAGCTAAAAAACAAGTTGAAAATAAAATTCCCTAGGAAATAGTATTTCCTAAGATGCCTAGCTATTCTCCCATTGACATGTTTCAAGTCTTATCCCAAATCCAGGTCACAGTTCCACTCCTTGAAATGATGATGATTGACGATCATAAAAACAAAACTATGGCTATCATCAATAGTATTGCAGGAGGAAATAAGCACAATGCTAATGTAGAGAATCATACCAACCAACAACACCATCATTCCTTCAAGGGATTTCAGTCCCAAATAGAATCAGGAGAAGATCAAATTGAAAAACTTTCACAATTCACTTTCATTTATAAAATTCATCAAGTTCTCAAACTCAACAAATCACATCATTAGTACATCTTTTATCATATTCAAGGCTTCTTATTCATCACCAAAACCATTTACCATACCTCTATACATCTCTAATGTTATTATTTTGTCAGATACAAAAAAAGAACAAGTAACCACACCTCTATCCACTCAAACCTCCAAGACACTATTCTATCATTTGCTTTACTATTTACTATCAATCATTTTGCTTACTCAAAGACACCATGATTCTATATGATTCAAGAAATCAAAATTAAAATAATTGATCTAGGCTCTCTTCTAGAACATTGGTTCATCTTAACGACAATACTAGATAGATTGAAGACCAATTCCCATCAGTCACTACATTGTTCAATCAGAATATGAAATTCTTGCATACAAAAAACCATTCACTACAAAGGGATTCTTTTGTTTGATACATAAAATCCTTCAACCTTCCTCCAAAGCTTCTACCAAAAACTTGAACACCATTTGTAACATCAATAAAGTAGTATTAGTTTATAATTCAAACAATGTTCTCAGAATATTAGATTATATATTCAAGTTACCACTTGCACAAAGGAAACCACCCTGCTCCAATCAAAAATTCCAAACAATCAAACTTCCAAACTTCTTCCAAGCATTGTTACAACTCTAATACCATTGTGGAAATAGGTTATTCATAGATATAAACACAAATATCACTATTTTAAACAAACTTCAATCTAACAGCCATCCCATTAAATTCCTTTGTAAGTTTCCAAACCCTTAATCGTGTAAATTCCACAAGCCAGATTCATATTCTAAGAACCAAGGACATATTTAAAACCCTCTTAATGTCCACATAAACATATCAAGAGCTTAGTATGACTTATATTGAATAATCTAACATATCTCAGACTATACGCTTAGGAAAGGCTACAAATTTAGGCCTATTTTACAAAGTGGCTATTATTAAATAAACTTCCAATCACTCAACAACTTCAAATAATCATTTTTCATGATACAAATCTCCCAATTTATCCATTTTTAGGGATTAAAAGACCCATTTTGATAGCATATTAGCAAACCCTTGTTTGTAGGCAAAAAATCACCAAAAATAGTGAGGGTTTCATAAAGAAGACACTTGCAAACCTCCAATACTCAAGACATCACTTGGATCATGATTAATTATGTTTTCAAATGATTTTTAAATCTTCTTCAAGTCCATGCACTTGTTATTCCTTCAATACCCTGCTTAAAACCTCCATTTTTGAATGGAAAACTCAAATTTTGGATTGAAACAACAACATTACTTTATATCCTCATTACCCCTGCACACATACACTTAACTAACATTGAAAATACATCAAAATAAATCCATTCCACTAACCATATAACACTACATCGGTGGAATGGACATTGCTTCTTGTTAGACTCTCCAAACAATAGTGAGGAGGTCATTGCCCGGGTATAGGAAAAGTGCCTTTTCTTCTTTTGTTTCTCAAAAACTAACCTCCAAACTCTTTGAGAGGATAACCAACTACTTCCTAAATGAAATCACACAATAATTTAACTCTTTTTATTCCTAAAGCTATCAATATAAAGATAGAAACTATGGAAGAATGCTGCTAGTTCAAAAAAATAGGGGTTTTATTCAAATTTTTATTACAAGAATATAAGAAGTCTACTTTTCCATGCCTTACAAGGCCTCTTATAGTTTTTCCTTCTTATTAATTTTCCTCTCAACTTCCCATGTAGTTGAAACTACCACATAACTCTTACTTTTCTTGTTTTATGCACTTTGTTTGCGTAATGACATCATGACATATTTCCCACCTTTTAACAATATTTTGAAAATCTAATAAGGTAACCACCTAAGGACTTAGTAAATGATTTTAATACATTCAAATTAGGCTTTACATAGCCTTGAATCATCATTTTATACTTAAACATTACAATTTGAAATTTTATCCTTTTGAAGGCATTACATGATCTAGGTGCTCTCGCACCAAATGTAGAGGTTGATGTACCTGAAACAAGTGTTTGTCAAGAAAAAGGTACTAAACTAGAAGAAATAGTCAGTGAGAACCCTGAGATCTACTTAGGAACTACTATTACAACTAACCCAAGTTTGGTCAATCCTTTCTTTTTGATTTTGATCATTGATGGAAAGATACTCAGAAATTGTATGATTGATTATGGGGATTCAAATAATGTCATACCTATTAAGATCATGGAGGAAATGGGTTTGAAATTTGATAGTACATATGGAAAATGTTATACCATGGATTCAAGGGAGGTCATTGTCATTGGTGTAATCTATGAGGTTCCATATAAACTAGGTGTATTTCCTTAAAAGGAGTTAGTCATGAGTGTTACAGTAGTGGACATTCCCCTAACTTATGGGATGCTGCTATCTAGAAAATGGTGTGCTTCCATGGGGGGAAGTATGCAATGTGATTTTATCATTTTCCACATTCTCCATTGACCAGAAGGATGTTAAAATTCCCAGAGAATCAAGATTTTGACATATGATTGATCTAGTTGAAGAATCAGAGGAGCCCCTGATGGTTAATGTTGTGGACACAGGGCTTGACACTTTCCATCTAGAGGAGTTAAAACAAGATGAGGAAGAAGCTAAGCCTACTCCAATTTCTAGGGAAATCTCACAAACATCCCAGGAAGGTGCCCTATGGATGCTCTATTTTGATGGAGCATGTTCAAAAGAAGGTTTAGGTGCTAGGGTCATTCTTATCTCCCCTCAAGGTAAGATGTTTATGTACTCTTTCTTACTACAATTTGTATGTACCAATAATGGGGCTGAATATGAAGCCTTGTTACTCATTCTAAAGTTAGCCTCTAAGCATGCAATAAAGTTGTTAAAACTATTTGGGGACTTTGAGCTAGTAGTATCCCAAGTCAGGTCCATATTTGTCACTAAGGACAATAGGTTGACATAGTATAGGAATGAGGTATGGGATACTATTGAATCATTTGATGCCTTTGGAATAGATTGGGTAGAAAGAGGACAAAATGTCAAAGCAGATTTTTTGGCTAATATTGCAGTCAAGCTCGATGATGTAACTTTTGATGGTGTCTCGAGAATTGAGGTAAGAACAAGGCTAGTAGTACTTGACAACATTTGCAATTGGCAGGTGTTTGATGATGACAATGACATATTGAGATTCTTGCATTGTGTGGATAGATATGAGAATTAGGAGATTGATTTCAGCTCACATGTGGTAGAAGTGGATGGAAAGGAGACAATTTTTGGTAATGAGGTAATCCAACTTAAGACCAATAAAATTCCTAAAGGTTTAGTTGCACTTGAGAGGGTTTTTGATGGCCTAGACATATCCAATTTTAATAAATTGAGTGCACATAAAGAGCACTTAGAGGAAATAAATTTGGGAATAGAAAGTGCTCCTAAGAAGGTATATATAGGAAAAAGGATGAAACCACATGTGAGGACTATGTTGATTGCATTATTGTGAAAGTATAGACATGTGTTTGCATGGTCTTACGATGATTTGAAAGCCTACAAAGATGAGTTATTTTAGCATGAGATTCCACTAAATCCTAACACAAAGCATTTTAGGCAGGAACAAAGGCCTATTAATCCTACCTGAAGGCCCAAAATGCAAGAGGAGCTCACCAAATTAAGTGATGCGGGAATTATCAATCCAATAAAACACTCCTCATGGGTGCCCAACTTGGTTCCTGTCAGAAAAAAGAATGGAAACTTAAGATTATGCATAGACTTTAGGAACCTCAATGTGGCATCTTTGAAAGATAATTACCCATTACCTAACATGGAAGAAATGTTGTAGAAAGTAACTAGTTGTAAACTACTTTCTATGATGGATGGGTTCTTCGTCTACAACCAGGTCATGGTCAGGTAATCAAAGAAATACAAAACAACCTTTACAACCCCGTGGCAGACTTATGTTTAGGTCAGGATGCCATTTGGTTTGATAAATGCTAGTGCCACTTTCTAGAGGGCTATGGACGTGGCTTTTGCAGATTTTATAGATTTTTTCCTTGCAATCTATCAAGATGATCTTACTGCCCATAGTAAGAAAGAGGAGGACCACTGCTCACACCTTGAGAAAATATTTGTTAGAGCTCTGGAGTACGATATCTTGTTGAATACAAATAAGTGTGATTTTGGGGTTAAAGAGGGAAAGTTGTTGTGGCATATTTCCTTGAAGGAAGGAATCAAGATTGATCCTAAAAGAGTGGCATCTATAGATAAAATTACACCACCAAGGAATGTCAAAGGAATTCAATCTTTCTTTGGGAAAATAAATTTTCTAAGGAGGTTTGTCACTAATTTTGTAGAAATAGTTAGACCTATCTCGAAGATGCTCAAGAAAGGAGAAAAGGTGGCATGGTCAGAAGAGCCTCTTAAAGCTTGTCAAGCTATCAAAGATACTATTAAAGATGCACCTGTCTTTAAAACTCTAGATTATGCCAAGCCTTTCCAATTATTTACCTTTGCCTCTCTTCACACTGTAGCTGGAGTCTTGTTGTAGAAAAATGATGAGGGTTATGAACAACCAATCACCTTCTTTAG
>VDFB02275372.1:0-33568 GCA_007258455.2 Sequoia sempervirens
AAACGCCTTGCTTTTTCATCTTCTGGCTTCTTCAAGTTGGACGCCTAGGGTTTCTGGAGCCTCTGCATCAATTGCAAGGTGGGAGATTGCATATTCTCTTTCAGCCGTACCATCTCAAGCTTCTTTTCTGGCGCCTGCAAGCTTATTCAGGTTCTCAATAAATAGCTTTCCTTTTTATTTGAATGTTTGAGTATTGCAGTTGTAATCATTTTGGAAGATTAATAAATCATCTAGCATCGAGATCTAAGCTGTATTTTGTAGTTTCTAAGCATCTGGTATTTTATATTATTTTTTCAAGCATTTCCTTGCAAAATCGCAATTTGTCTTTTATTGCAAAAAAACCACCAAAAATCAAAAATACAAAAAACAACAAAAAAACTTAGCATTATCATCCAGTGGTTGGGTTGAGAGACACCTGGTCTCTTACAATGGTATCAGAGCACAATTTTCCTGCCATCCTGTGTTTTTTCAGTTGCTTTTTTAGTCAAATGTGTGCTTTTTCGATGCTTTTTCATGAGTAGAGATATTATTTTCTACAGTAAGGGTAGAGGAACAGGCAGAATTGAGGATTGGACAGGTCCACCTATTCTTGAAGGTGAGACAGTATCAGGGGTTCTGGGTATTCACAGATCCAGTTCCAATAGCAGTGAAAACAGTGTCACTACACTGATGGCAGATCGTGAGATTCCCTCAGAGGTACATAGGGATCCAGGGAAAGAGCATGCTGGAGGTGATATTACTGATGAGGAGTTCAGACGCAGGCATGATAATATGATGGGCACGATGAGGCAATGTACTCCGCCTCAATAGCACTATATTCAGATAGGACAGACGAGCAGGACTGCAGGCATAGACCAGCCACTGGTGTCAGCACAGCGGCAGTCGTCACCTATCTTTCATGAGTGTAGGCCTGGACAACCTACATTTATATCTAGAGAGGCACCTTTGATGCCGGAGGCAGAGCAGCAGGGTCACCAACCTAAGTTTCATCCACATCACGGCATGTCGGTGGCAGATGTGACCAAATTCTTTGGAGAGTACTCGACATTGGCACCTGAGATCAGGCAGTCTTTGTCTTTTCATGAGTTCATGGATGTGCATAAGCCCAGAGGGGGAGGTAGATTTGACCACAGAGCTCCTCAACACCAGCAACCACAGCCACAGGTGAACAGGGATCTTCAACATGCAGTCAGCAAGATTATCTCGCCTTACTTTGATGGCTCTGATAAGAATTCAGCGAAGTCTTGGGTACAGAAGTTAGACAATTACCTATCATTGAGACCTATGCAGGAGGACGAGGCCATTAAGTTTGCTACACTACATCTTGATGGGTTGGCGCATGACTAGTGGCATCACGGCATGTACACACTTGGTCATCACGCGGTTACTACTTACAAGGAGTTCACCAGTAGGCTCATAGAGCGTTTTGACAAAAAGGATCATTAACTTTATTTTAGAGAGCTAGCTCAGCTCAGACAGACAGGTAGTTTGGATTCCTACATCGGTGAATTTTAGAGGGTTGCAGTCATGGTGACAGGCATTTCAGAGAGGAGACTTGTCATTCTCTTCATCGAGGGATTGTTTGAGCCGATGAGAGGTTGGGTCAAGGCATTTGATCCTCCTACTCTTCAACAGGCCATGAGGAAGGCACGCAGTATGGAGCTTGCAGCACCTCACAGCAAGTTCTCTTCAGGCTCAACACTTTATACGAGGCCTAATAGATTATTTGACAAGAATAGGCCATTTGACAGGAAGAGGGATCCACCTAATCCTAAGAAACGAAATGCACCACCATTTGACAAGGAAACATTAAATGATTTACGCAAGAAAAAGTTGTGTTTTTGGTGCAAGGCACCTTATGATGAGAAGCATGTATGCCCTCTTCGTCCCAAAGTGAAAAATAACCAGATGGAGTGGTTTTATGAGGGTGAAGAGCAATCTGATCTGTCAGACCAGCAAGCTGATTCAAAGCATTCAGATGATGAAAGGTCTGAAAATGATGGTGAAAATGAAGGAGGAAGAAAGTTACAGGAGGCACATTTGACTAGTCTTCAAAGAGATGGATCTTTTAGACTACGTGGGCTCCTAGCAGGTCAGAAAGTGATTACTCTACTCGACACTGGTGCTACTCATAACTTTATATCTGCAAGGTTGGTAGAGAGACGAGGTATACAAACAAAAGAGTTTGAGGGTATTCGAGTTAAGGTGGCTGATGGGTACACCCTCAAATGTGATAGAAAGATAACAGATCTTCCAATGCAGCTAAACAACTATGAGTTCAAGACTGAATTCTACGTTGTTAATATGGGAGATACTGATGTGGTACTTGGGATGGCATGGCTTCACGATTTGGGTGAGTTCACACTCAATCTTCGGGACATGGAGATGAAGTTCAAGGTAAACGGGAAACCTCATGTCATCAAAGCCATCAGAGAGAGTAATCTAAGGATGGTATCTTACAGACGGATGGCGAGACTCATTCGTCATGATATGGTAGATTGGGCTGCAGAGTGTATGTTGTTACCAGCATAGCAAGAGCAGCAGAAGATTGAGTACCATCTTGACATTCAGATACTGAGGACTAAACACTCTAAAGTGTTTAGTGATATTCCACCTGGCAGACCTCCAGACAAAGGCATCGAGCATATTATCGAGTTGGAGGAGGGCACAAAGCCCATTATGATTACACCCTACAAACATCCAAAACGGCTCAAGGATGAGATAGAGAAAACAATCAATGAGTTGTTGGCTATGGGGCATATCAGACCTAGCAAGTCACCTTTTGCTTCATCGGTGGTATTGGTGAAGAAAAAGGATGGATCACTTCGGATGTGTATAGATTACCGCCAACTCAATAAGAAAACAATTAAGAACAGGTACCCGATACCCCGCATCAATGAGTTGATTAATGAGTCGCACGGTGCTATCTTCTTCACGAAGATTGACTTGAGATCCGAGTACCATCAGATTCGGATGAGGGAGCAGGACATAGAGAAAACCGCTTTCAAGTGCCGTTGCGGTCACTTCGAGTTCTTGGTTATGCCTTTCGGTCTAACCAATGCACCTGCTACCTTTCAGGCTACAATGAACAGTGTCTTCAATTCTCAGCTGCGGAGATTTGTGTTAGTCTTCTTCGATGACATTCTGGTGTATAGTAGGTCATGGAAGGAGCATTTAGCTCACTTGGATACAGTTCTAGGTATTTTGGCTGAGGAGTCCTTGTATGCCAAAGAGTCCAAGTGTGAGCTAGGCATGGCTGAGTTGTTGTATCTTGGGCACATCATCAATGCCAAGGGAGTTAGTATGGACCCTGAGAGCTTGGGTGAAGTGGATATACCTCTGTGAGTATTGTTATAACTCTACTCACCACATGACTATACAGATGACGCCCTTCATGGCATCGTACGGGTATGAGGCGCCCAACCTTTTGGATTTGGTGTTGAGTGATAGCAGAGTGCCTAGCGCGGGTGATATGATGCAGGATCAACAAGACATTTTGAGGTCTCTCAGAGACAATATCCAGCGGTCACAGAATCAGCAGAAGCAGTATGCTAATTAGAAAAGGGTTGAGCGTTCTTTTGCAGTGAGTGACATGGTGTATCTCATGTTACAGTCGTACCGTTAGTCCACTCTGCAGAAGAGTGGTGCAGAGAAGTTGAAACCTCGTTACTATGGTCCATTTCGAGTTATCAGACGAGTGGGCGAGGCTGCATATGAGTTGGATTTACCGGCCGATAGCAGGGTTCATAACGTGTTTCACGTTTCACGCCTGAAAAAGGCTTTGGGTCAACATGTGATTCCCTCTCCAGTACTGCCACCCCTTGATGACGAGGGGAAGTTGATATTAGTGCCTGAGGCCATCCTCGATGTTAGAGAGAGACATCTTCGAAGGCGGGTTATCAGAGAGTATTTGATCAAATGGAGAGACTTGTCGGTTGAGGATGCTACTTGGGAGTCAGAGGAGATTTTACAGCATCCAAAGCTGAGATTGCTTAAGGACAAGCAATTTCAGGGAGGGCGGACTGTAATGTCCCCTTCCTAGGCAATACAGTTATTTCAGGGATTAGCCTATCATTCAGATCCTCGTAGGCTGGAAGATGTGTTTAGAGGATCACTTGAGGCAATTATCCAGCGTTTGGGAACATTACTCCAGCAATTGATTCAGGTTTGGGCCTTAGCAGACACTTTCAGAGTGGTTTATAGATACTTACTATTTATAGTAAGTCAGGCAAGCAAGAGTTGCTATTTTTGGCAGGGCACCTGATTCAGTTGGTCAGCTCAGTTTCGACCCGGTTTGATGATTTGATGAGCAAACAGTAAATATTGAGGCATTTGATAATTATTAAAAGTTTATTAATTTGACTTTATAATATAAAGTCACTTTAATGGAAATAATTAAATGTAATTATTTAATGGCAAATTATAAAGTATTATTAATACTTTATAATAAGGAGATGAATTAATATTAAATGAGTATTTTAATACTCATTTAGAAAAAGGCCGCCATTATTTAATTATTATGCCTAAGTCATTAAAGGGCGATTTAATTATATTTTAAATGCTCATTAATTGCCTTTTTGAGAAGGGGGTCGACTTATTGAGAAGAGATATTTTAAAAGGACAAATCGAACTCATTATGTTATGATTATTCTAATTTGTCTTTATTTCTCTTTGAGAGCATTGGGGTTTGTGAAACAAGGGTTTTCGTAGATCATCGGGTTTTGAAGAACGTTCCCTCTTCAAAATCAAGCATACTGAGACTGTGCAATACCAGTTGAAGCTTGTCAACAGGGTGACTTCATTCAGAAGTCATACAGAGCTTATTGTGAAGATTTTTCATCAAGGATTTGGGTCGAACTTCTCTAGAAGGGGTTCATATTTAGTGGCGACTATTTCCTAATCATTTGGCACACTTTCCAAGAAAGTACGGATTTCTTACTTGCTGGTAGAGGCCATACTTCTGCTGCAGCAAAGGCTGTACTTCTTCTCCAGACCAAAACGCCTTGCTTTTTCATCTTCTGGCTTCTTCAAGTTGGACGCCTAGGGTTTCTGGAGCCTCTACATCAATTTCGAGGTGGGAGATTGCATATTCTCTTTCAGCCGTACCATCTCAGGCTTCTTTTCTGGCGCCTGCAAGCTTATTCAGGTTCTCAATAAATAGCTTGCCTTTTTATTTGAATGTTTGAATATAGCACTTGTAATCATTCTGGAAGATTAATAAATCATCTAGCGTCGAGATCTAAGCTGTATTCTGTAATTTCTAAGCGTCTAGTATTTTATATTATTTTTTCAAGCATTCCTTGCAAAATCGCAATTTGTCTTTTATTGCAAAAAAACCACCAAAAATCAAAAATACAGAAAACAACAAAAAAACTTAGCATTATCAGCCAGTGGTTGGGTTGAGAGACACCTGGTCTCTTACAGCATAGAACATTGTGAAGATGCATTTGTTATGTGTTTAAAAAAAATTGTAAGAGGGTAAGATTCTAGCACATCAACCCCCAAGGGAACCTTAATGCTGAAAAAAAAAATGTTAATATCAATACCCACTAACAATCATTTTAAAATGTTAATACCAATACCCTTTGATAAAATGTGGGCAGTGGCATGGATGGTCAGGGAATTGATACTCTCCCTGATATTCCTGAGGACTTCACCTACCTTCATGCAAACAAGGACGAGATTTATGATGTTTTGGGCTTGGCTAGAGAAGGGGTAACATGTCAATTTAGACTGACTAAATGGTTCTTACTCGAAATCAATTACATTGTCAAGATTAGAGCTTTGCAAGAAAAAAAATTTAATGAGGAAAGGGATAGGCACGAGCCTAGGGATAGAGTGGTGAAGTCCAGGATGGATGATATGACGAAGGCTATTAGTGGTTTGAAAAATGATTATGAGAAAAAGAGAACAGGCCTGGAGGAGAAGATCCAAGATATTGATCAAGATTTGGAAAAAGTATTGAAAATCAGCCATTGCACCGTCCAAAACAGCGCGGAGAGCATTCGAATTTTAACTGAGAAGCCCAAGGAGCTGAAGGAAGAGCAAGTTGCTGAGATGGCTTCCACAGAGAAAAGGAATAAAGAACAGAGTAACAAGAATAAGGGAAAGTAGATGATGCAGAGCAATCAAAAGGGTCTGAGTTCTCGGCCTAGAGGTAGCAAAAAGAAAACATTTGAAGAAGAGAAGAAAGAGTTGTTGGGCCTTGCGACATTGTACCAGAACTTCTACAAGCAGGAGTTGAAAGTGGCAGATACATTGAACAAGATGAAGTAGCCTCTTGTTGTTTCTTGCTTTCTATGGTTGTTGTTTGGCTGTGCTTTTTCTTTTAGCAGCATTTTGTTAGTAGGGTTTTGGGTCCCTTCAAAACTTGTTTTACCCTTTAATCAAAAACAAATCATTTTTATAAACAAATATGTAAATAATAAGTTGCTTTGCCTCAAGTTGACATGGAGATATCATAGGATCAAATTAGAAAACATAAAAGCCAAACCTATTTAGCTTTGAAAAGGCCATGAATAAACAAAATAATTGTATATGACTTAGCATTGAGACCTATGGCATGTCTTTATTACTTATCTGAATATATTTTCTATCTAAATAAGTTGACTCTAATTGAACAATGTACTAGTAAAAACAATTATATTAAAATTTAAAAAAAACACAGAATGATAAATAAGAAAAAAATTATTTATAGAAACTAAATGTGATTCAACAGAGAAATATTGCAATAACATATCAAAATATGTATCAAAGAGAACTCGAGGGAATACAATCACATGCATTAATGGCAAATCAAAAAGTAGGAAAAGTGGTGGCATTTGTCTTCTTTGACAGACGGAACAAGGAGAAGACGCCAATGATCCATGTCCATTTTCAATGAAACATGTATAAATAGCATAGTGACAGACTACTACTCCAATTCAAAATAAATACATAAATTGATATCAAATAGTGTCATCTTACCTCCTCGCGCTCAATGTACCCGGTCTGTCTCAGGTCATACAGTTTAAATGCAACTGCAATCAATATTACTGAAATTAGCATTTGGTGTTCAAGCATTTTTTATCACATTGAATGTCATTTATATTGGTATTATATATTCATCCTTTAAAATAAGGTATTAATAATGTTGACCAGAGCTTCATTTGTTTTACATGAGAGCTTCCAATCACAAAGTGCCATCTACTTCTTATATCAGATAATAATTTAGCTTTACAAAGAAGTGGCATGCATGGTTAAATTCCCTTCTAGACCTTACAAATATTATTACTATGATATTCTAATTAGATCTCCATTGAACACATGAACAAGTAGCTAAAAGGAATCAACTTACACTCCATTTTCTCTTCCTCAGCTGCATTTGGATGGAAAACACTCAATGATCTGACAAATTCTCCAAATTCTATCACCCCATTACGCTTTTTATCAAACAAATCAAATACCTGTATGTCAATCAAAAAATAAATGCATTAGCCAGGAACTTCCAAGGTTAACCGTATATGGAATCTATTTATTGTATAGCAGAGATCATTCCCTTTGATGCTGTGTGATGAGCCCTGCTGGCTCTCAGCTCAAAACCCTCTTTTCTTAAGTCTTTAAATGTGTTTTTAAAGTTTTTTAGAGAAATCTTAATAGACAGAAGAGAAGGGGCGCAACATATTTTTGCTCATAAAAGATGAATTTAATCTTATTTCTTCAAAATGAAAGTACAGAATGTATTATTTAACACCAACAGATAGATTAAATATGATAAACATACCAAGAAGGCTCCAGATTATTTTAAATAAAGAACTGGCCAGATCTACAGCTGGAATTGAAGAAATCAAGCATGCAGGTACGCCATGTCTCCAGAAGTAGATTCTCCTGCGCAGAAACTAGTCACAATGCTCTGAAAAGACTAGGCGCCAATGATGGAAGCTAAAAACCTCACAAAAAGAAGGCGTTTTTCTTATTTACTTCACACGCCTTTCTCAAGGCACAAAAACCAAGGCAGTCCGTACGGCCATGAAAGAAAGGAATAGAATCTCTGAAAGAAAATCTCTGAAGCTGTGGAAAAGGCGCCACCAGTAGAAACCCTCAAGTTATTGCAAAAGACAAACAACTGCATATAAAATCCCTCTGTCTGCAACTGTAGAACTTCTGTGTGAAGCCCTCAACTGTACTGATTCAGCTGATCTTTCACAGCCTCAAGAGTACTCAACACTGAAGAGTTTTCCGTTCTCCAATGGACAAAATGATCAAACCCTGGTCACAGGAGAATGCTCAGAAGAAAATGCACAAGGCAATTCGAAATAGTCAAAGTTATGAGTTTCTATTGCCAGGAAAAGCCTTTATACCAAATGGCACGCATTTCAAGAAAAGTACGGCCTTTGCAATCATTAAAATATTTTAATATTTTAATATAACACTTTTCAATAGTTGCCATCAAATCTTTGAGCGCACTTTTCAATATTTTAAGCTATTAAAATATTAAAGTCCCCTTTTTGACATTTCTTAAGTGATATAAAATAATATTAAAGTCAATGTGACTTTAATAAAAGGCGTATAAGTTAAATAATTAACTTAATCACTTAATATTCCGTAATACGCTCAAAACTCAAGATAATCTCGTGCCGTCAGAAGCTGTGAACTCCTGGAATGCAAACGCTCGCTGTGATCCAAGCACTGTCCACTGAAAACACGAACAATCAAACTCTCCAAAAAGCATCACTGACCCTCTATCCACTCTGGCTAGCCCACAAGGGTCCAATAAAGGGCTAACACACTGTTCCCGAGAACTGTCTAGCGAGGGGACATCACATGCTGATAGACTGAACTGTTTAGTTTTGCCCATCAACATTCAGCACTTTAGGGATAAGATGTACATAAAAATGTTCCGATAACCATCCTGATTGGTGTTGAAATTCAAATTACTTAGTATTTAACTACAGTCAGATGACAGATGGTATGAAGCACCAATTTGAAACAGCACAAAAATAAGTATTGTGATTTCTTGAGTTTCATGAATGTTCCAAAGTAAAACTTAGGATTCTTGCTTTATGGCATAATTTGTATCATTAGTTAACATTTATAGGTCCTATACTTCAATCGAAGCTAATGTGATTAGTTAAGCATATGTGAATGCACATTTTAATCTACACTGAAAGCTACTCAATACAGACTAAGATTTGTAACTGAGGAACTTTGAAACTAAGTGTGTCATTTGTGCAGTTCCTTGGACAAGATAACTAAATGACAATTCAAAATACAACATGAAGCATAAGCAAAACATGAACTTATTCTATAACCCAGGTGAATTAATTTGTAGATTTGAAGGCACAGAAAATATTCTAAGGGAAAAGATTCAGTCTTTTCACTATCTGGGTATCAGGAGTGGGGCAGGAATGTAACCATGCTACCAAACTTTGTGACCCACTAACAAAACTCTAACCGGTTCTCCTTCAAAGCAAGTAAAATTGGTACAAAAACAGATGAAAAACACGCAAGTTTAATGCATCAACTTTACAAGCAAGTGCAAAAAATAAATGATGTTCCAAGTAGATTTATAGTATCTGCCTTTCAGTTAAGAGATATTGCTCTTTTGAAAATTGTGCTGTTATTTGTAAGTTCACTAGATTGTCTTCAAACAAAATCATACTTAACAAAAAGGTTGAGTTATGTAATCCAAAGACGAATTCCATCATGAGCTCTGTCCAAGGCTTTCGCAAAATTGACATCAATCATCCCAATTTGAGTCAGATTCCAACTTTTGGGAGATTAATTGCAATGCATTGTTGATGCCATAGAGCAAGTCATCAAAGTTACATACTTTGCTACAGAAAGAAGATCGAGATTCTTTGCTAACTGTAATTGTGAAAAATCAAGGGACACCAGTATCTGGAAATGGTTCGGTAATGGTCTTCATCCATCCAATATCTAGTGAATTTTGATTAATTCAATGATTTGTGTGCAGTTGTTAGCATATTCGATGTCAATGCCTTGTATTTTTTCATTGGCAAGTGTATGGATGGGATGATTAGTAACAATGATGTCAAAGGTAGCTAATTATTTCCTTCCTAATGACAGATATTTTCCACAATAAAGTCATCACCATACACCCTCACTTTACTAATTTTGATAAGATTACATCCATTTTGCATCAGACATATTGGATTAAATGATTTTGTAAGAATTGTACATTGAGGCTGTGGAGCTTCATTGATAGTGACTGCAACATAATTGCATTGTAAAAACGAATATTTGACCTTTATTACCTCATTTATGAAGACATGGACAATTTTCCTTTCATAATCCACTTACCTGATCCATTTTGACCTATCTTGATATATTGTTTTACTTTTCTATCACTTGTCAATTTTATTCACTCACTTGATTCCTTCTGTTGCAACCAATCCTAAGAGCATAGGAAGGTTACCTGAGCATGTGATGTTTCATATTGTTTGTCCCTAATCTTGTGTCTCTCAAGAAACACAAATCTTAACTTTTCAAGCTTCACGTCGGCAGAAATTAAAGTTTCAGGATTATCTGCACTTGGAAAGCAAGTAGAACTGTTATATTGGAAAGTAGGAATCCTGGACAACAAGATTTACAACTAAACCAAGAGAAGGCTTTTGAATGTGATCACATATTCATTCTGCTGCTGATCACATCAACCAAAATATCACATTTCACATCATTTCGAGTTGTTTTTGCAGAATTTATTTAATTTTAGCATTTTAGGATAATCATGCTCTCAGATGTGATCACAACTTGCCAAATATACTTAGATTCCATTAATGATTAAACTTAAAGCTAATATAGCATCTATAATATTTCACAAAAATCCCTGAACATGACATTTATAGATTTTATAATTCTGATAGATTTCAGATTTGTTTTAAAGCTGTAGCACTACCTACAAACCTACAAAGTAGAATTGAAACCTGGACACCATTTCATCATTATGAGAGCGTGAATATGATGGTTTTTTATGTGTTTTGTCCATCGACATCTTTAAAGTACGTCAATCGATCATATATTGGACTAGATGATGACTATTCTTGTGAGATCCCTATTATAATTCTAGTGTAGAAGCTGTGATGATAGCAGAACCAGAGTGACTAAGTTGACACCTACACACATGAAAATGGATTAGAATGATGAAGAAAATTGTTACATCTATAGATCCTGCAAATTCTCCTAATGATTTAGTCATTACATCAATAATGTGATCTTCTATAGAATATGGGGCACAAAGAGTCTGATTAAGTCCAAACATGAACTTAACCATGCTGCTCATGCAAAAAAATCACCAAATGACCCTATGGTCTACATTCCAGAGTGACTAAGCTGACACCCACACACATGAAAATGGATTAGAATGATGAAGAAAATTGTTTTACATCTATAGATCCTGCAAAATTTCCTAATGATTTAGTCATTACATCAATAATGTGATCTTGTATAGAATATGGAGCACAAAGAGTCTGATTAAGTCCAAATGAACCAGAGTGACTAAGCTGACACCTACAAACATGAAAATGGATTAGAATGATGAAGAAATTTGTTTTACATCTATAGATCCTGCAAATTCTCCTAATGATTTAATCATTACATCAATAACATGATCTTGTATAGAATATGGGGCACAAAGAGTCTGATTAAGTCCAAACATGAGCTTAACCATGCTGCTAATGTAAAAAAATCATCTTGTGACCCTATGGTCCATTCCATCTTACCGGAGTACATGGATACCCAAGTGAATTAGGAAGTGGTGTTGAAAATTGGGATAACTGACTTTACTTGTTGTACCTTGATGTGTCATCTTGTCTTGAATGATTCATTTGTCACTTGTTTTATGTTAAGAGTGATCAATCCCAACACAAACTACATAATCGTGAGAGATCCAAAACTAAACAATATAGAGCTTGATTATATCCTGTAAGGGATATTCCTATGTCAATCTCCTAAATATCTGATGCCTAATGTTCTCCAACATTGAAATATATTGGGACATATACCATACACATCACTACGGTGCTCTATCTACATTCCCCTACTACCTACTCCAACCTTCATGACAAATTCCCTTTCAAGATAATTTCTTTGGCTTCTTCAAACGTAGAAGGCTCAAATACTTGTGAAGCAATAGCGATAAGAGAAAAATTTACTTTCTCATCACCTTGCACCATTTACTTTCTCAATCTTGTAGATCAACCTTCCATTGACTAAGGAAATTCACCTTCCCGAACATCCTTCAATTTGGTATAAACTATCTGTTGGCGTAACAACTAGCACCTCTAGAGTAAGAGTTGGTACGGACAGCTATGCACACTACGCAATGAGTGCTCTTCAAATTAGGAGGGGAAGCTCCCTCGTTGTGCTTGACAAAAATTCTTTTGAAAAGGAAAGTATACTAAACTAGATCCTATCTTTTTGTTTCAGCTGTAGAGGTACAAGGCTTTCTCGAAAACTTCTATACGTTGCAGCTGAGTATTTTCTGGTTTCGCAGATTACTAACTACAAATAGGCTAATTACTTAAAATCTATCCAGTTTCCTCAAGAAAAACAGAGCATGAGGAAATGGAGCAAGGATGACTATCTGACAATAAACAAGTGTAGATTCTCAACTTGAAGGCAAGGTGGCACATCTATCAGCTCAATCTAAACGAGTTTATTGGAAACAACAACATACGATAAACTGAATACAGATTCTCAACTTGAAGGCAAGGTGGCACATCTATCAGCTCAATCTGAATAAGTTTATTATTCACACACATCACACGATAACCAAGTATAGATTCTCAACTTGAAGGCAAGGTGGCACAACTATCAGCTCAATCTGGACGAGTTTATTGAACACAAAATAGATTTTATCTAAGGAAAGAATTCACCATTATAATTGCATGAAACCCTATGTGGCATAACAATTCATCATAATAGTAAAAACGCATGAACAGATACAAAAAGAGCAATATTGAGGACAAGGTAGGCACAACATATATTTCTCTCTCGTGCAAAAGTTATGTACAAATGAGCAAAAGCTCTTATTTATAGACATCAAAAGGTGTAGGGAACCCTAAAATCACCTTGAGTCAACTACAGCTTGCAATGCATGCAAAATTTATTGCTAAGCCCTAATAAAGCAAACTATACAGTTAACTGGAAAACTACCATCAGTTAACCGAAACATCTAATCTAAAAATGGACAATTGTGCAAGCATGCACGTCCTTATTGAAAGCATGTTAACTGGAACACTACCATCAGTTAACGGAAAACCCTAAATAAAACTCCAAGTAAATAAAGTTGATCTCATAATAGATATGCATGTGATGAAACAACGAGTTAACTTGAAAGGGTAACGCCAAGTTAACTCCTGTGTATAAAGTCTATTATGAGAGGTGGGAACTGAAGTCTACTGATCGTGATCTTGAGCAGTCAATCCCTCAACAAGATTGTTAACTGCATCACTATTTGGAGCTCTGATACTCTGTCGAAGAATGCTATGCCTGCGCAGCATGTCCTCACCAGCTGTGATTTGGGACTGAAGTTCGCCCCTACTCCTTGTTGCTTCATCGAACAACGTTGACATGACTGTAAGCTGATTAATCTTACAGCCAACGGTCTCCCCACTGAAAATAGTATGAGCGAGTGCTTGGAGCTCTGACTGTACATCGGTAAGCTCAACATACGCACCACCCTCAATCTGATATCGGCACGGTAAGCGAGATACTAAGGTCCTCACAAACCGGAGTGCACTAGTAACGTGCTCTCTACTCTCAGCCAACTCTGATGCCATAGTCTCCTCTATCTTTGCCTTGAAAACCAACTGTGTTTTCCAAGAGTAGATAGCCTCTTTATCCTCTGCATCTGTGACTGATTCATATGCCATACTCAGGTAAGCAATCATAATCTCATCCCGGGGTCTATTAATTGCCATGTCTCGCTCCTCATCCTGGAGACGTAACCGGAGCTCTCGTGCATTGTACCGCAACTGATATAATTCTGTGAGCATAGAACGGCCTCTAGCAACGAACTCCTCCTCCCACTCATCCAAACACTTGCCATATGCAACCAAGTGATTAAGTTGACCTTGCTCTACTGGAGGTTCAAGCATCGGTGGGAGTGTGGTAATGGCATCTGGCCTGTGAACAAGGCTAGAAATGTACTAACGAAGCTGTCTGATTTCAGCCTTGAGGGCTGCCTTATCCTCTCCGTCTTTCAACATTCTATCCCTATTACTGTCTGTAGCAACTTGTAGGAGATCAACCTGAGTCTGGCGTGTACTACGACCAAGGTTGACTGTGATAACTTCAAAGTCCTGAGATTCCAACTCGTCCAAACTCTTCCCCTGTGGAGGTATAGCAGTCTCGACGACAATCTCCATATCGGTATTCCTCTCCACGTGGACCATGTTCTTGATCCTCTTGTCTGGCACATCCTGGTAAAACTGATCAAAATCTGAATGATTAAGGACATAGGATGGCTGCCTCCTCTTCCTTCCCAGCTGAGACTCAATCCAAGACTGATCTCGGCTAATGCTACTGGAAGGGTCTGTACTAGCAATAGGAGGCTATGACGAGAGTAAATATGTAGAGGCGCTACTGTGAGATGAGGAGTCTAAATCCAATTCAATGTGAATTGGGGCTAGTGACTGCTCCGGAACTGGTGTAAGAACTTGAGGCTAAACCTCAGGCACTAGCGGACTCTGAACTGGCCTCTGCACTGGCTCTGTAATAGGCTGTCTGTCAGGCTCCATATGTGTATCAATGACAAGCGCCTTACCTTTTGATTTGTTTGGCGCTTGACCTTTCTTAGGAGGATTACTCCTCTTCTTCTGTTTAGGTTTTGACGAGGAAGGTAGTGAAGGATTCACCACTACTGGCGGCTCTACTCTAGGCACACTTACCCTCCTGGTCCTCTTGTTGTCGAGGTAAAGTATACTGTTTTGAATAACTCTACTTGACCTCTCTTTTACTGTTGCGTACTCCTTGGCGTACCAATCAACTGCTGGCAACGACTGTGTGTCAACCTGCTCTCTGAAAAACTGAGGAAGAACTTCTCCCTCATCATCTGATAAACCTCCCACATCATCTGCCAAGAAAACAAAAATCTGTGAGAGAGAGAAGCGGCCATAGCTACGTCTGCGAACCTCAAAATCATCTACGCAATTTGCCCAATAATCCTCCATAGAAGGCTCATGATATGCGCGTCCAGCAAGGCGAGTTGTGTAATGACCTGAAAGATCATAGGCACGAGCCTCAACAAGATATTTGAGATGATATTTCTCAAGCTCATGTCCTGCAACTTTGGCATCAACTGCGTCTTGCACCAATACATTCAAACTGAAAAGGGAAGTTGGCGGCCGGTCTATGCTTGCATAAAAGACGATGAACGTCCATGCAACTGCCTCAGAGACGCTACATAAAAGAGCTGTCTTATCCGAAGGATAACGTGGAAGCATAGCTGGATTTCCTATAAATCCATATACTCGGGATGTAGGTGTGTATGGGGTGAATAAACCAATCCGTAACCATCCATCGTTGCCTAGCAACTACGAGATAGGAATGTGCAACTCGTCCAAATTTCTCAGTATAAGTCAAGAAAGCCTCATGAACAGCGAAATGACGTTCATTAGTGAACTCAAGCGATCATAATGCTGAGGCTTTCGAACACCGAGCCCACGGTGTTTAGTCTCGGACGACCCGATAAGCAATCAAGTGGGAATAAGAACAAATGAAATTCATGAGCAACTAGGAAACCCAAGTGATCTGCTTGTGGATAATATCGCTGATGAAGGATGCCCAGTCATAATGCTCCTGCCCAGATATGATGCGACCAATGATGTAATACATCCAAGGCTGGAAAACATTAGCATGTGATTGACCCGAGACACGATTCAAGAGTGTAATTAAAATCGAGTACTCATCCTTGTACTCACCACGACCCACATTGTTTGGCAATCTGTTCTTCGCTTGTTTTAACCATCTTTCTGCCATTTTATTCTGGCACTTGTCCACATCAACATTGAATGCATGCTCGCACTGCTCCATAGAAATAACTAAATTGTTCGAGTGTTGAGGTATACCAAAACTTCTTTCCACGTCCAAAGGCTTGAGACTGCAAATAACTTGTCCATCTACTGACACTATCTCACGAGTAGTAGAGTTGTAATGCTTAATACAAGACATCACGAACTCAATACAATGAACGGAGATAGGAATAGAAGTGGCCTCCAATAACCCGAATTGCTGAATGTTTTGAATAATTGAACCTCTGATCTTGACTGGATCTAAGACTGCTTCTGGCAGCACTTTGTGAAGATCCGTCTCAACTGTCCCGATGAAATCGTGAGTAAGGACTGATTTGGTCCTATATTCGAGCTGAGTGTACTGCATTCTGAAAAACTCGCCTGTTGACTGTGAACTCGACTATGTTCTGACAAGATTTCTGGAAAGCTAAAAATAGCCTTTTGAAGAGTTATTTTCAATGAAAAATCTGAGATATGGGTTTTGTCCAGAAAAAGATTCTAAGACAACCCAAAACGTCAAAAATGCGAAAATCTAACCTCTACTCGACCATGCAAAGAGTTTTCAGTTGAGAAAATTAGTAACTCGAGAACAAATGTTCTGAAGTTAAAAATTCCTAAAAAATCAAACGCACGATTTTAATTCGAGGAAGTTATATAGAAATGATCCAGATGTTTAGACTTGTCAAATTCGCCAATTTCAGGAACATGCGAATTGGATTTTGAGAGAAATTTGAGAATCAAGGAAGAGAAAGACATTTTTTATAAGCTCTTTCTTCTGTGAAAATCGCCCCTGTTCTTCAAATTTGCTGATGAATATGAACTTTAACCTACAAAAAGAATGAATTAATGAAATCACCTTTGATTGTTGATGATGAATTCGCCTTTGCCTTGAAAATTCGCCTTTGTTTGAAAAATCGCCTTTGCTCTGAAGAATTACGAATTTCTCTTGAAGTTTGTGAGAATGAACAATGATGGCGCCATGCTTAAATAAAGAAAATTCATACCATCTTGTTCACTGCAAGATTTAAAACCTTAACGGAAATAGAAGTCTTCTGATTGGACCCCCTTCAGTTACACTGCCACTGACTCTGAGTCTAGAAACAAATAATAATAAAATAATATTTATCATGCAATTTGCAGAAGGCGCCAACTTTAGAAATTCGCCATTTTAATGCTTAAATATGCAAAATAAATATTAAATATTATTTAACTTCAGTTGACAAAATGAATGAAGTTTTAGGTTTCACCGGCTATCTTCATTGATTCTGAAAAGTCATTACTTGGCCTCATAGGCGTCCATTTGCTCAAGATATGACACTTTTTATTAACTTCCTACTTTGTAGCTGACTACAAAGTTACAACTGGCCATCTTCGTCACTGATTTCTGGGTGATCGGATGATGCTAAGACTGAACTGGTGTATTCATTGCGAAGCCTGCAAAGCAAGGAAGAAATGTCTGCTGGGAGTCGTCACTGCAAAATCCATCATTTAATACCTCAAAGAATTAGGTATCCTTGATTAAATTGACTTTCAGGAACCAGACTTAACCATTTCCCCAAACTGTCATCCGACGCTTCAAACAACTGCTGACAACGAACAGTGAACCCTGCTGACAGGAAACCACGCACACTGCATAACTAGAGGTATTTTGCATCCAATGAATATATGCAAGGTATCTGAAAAGTACATTAAGGACCCTTAAAGTAAAAGCGCCCCTGGCTTGAGAAGGCATGAACATCATTTTGACGAAACTGCAACTCTCAACCAGATACCCTACTTTGACTTCTGATATTTGGAGTTGGGATGACCCGATTCGAACACTATCTGTCTCGAGGCGTAGCCAGAAGGACATACGAGAGACGTTTCTAGAGGCGACGAAGAAAGAAAACTGCTTCTAAGACCTCAAATAGAAGGGTGCCTTTCCCAAGATGGAATAGACGACCAGACTTAGCCATTTTCTGAGTTGTCTTCGTTTTATAGTGTTTCCTTAAAGACCTCGCACGTACGAGCGTTTGCCAAATCCCGAAGGCTGACAGCTGGGCTCGTTGGATAGCTGGAGTAACTACACTCAAATCTCGTGAAGACTTCGAACGTGAACACCCTCATCTGACAAGCCTGAAAGCTAGGCGCCTCTAGCCTACAGAAATACAATGAAATTGATATGCCAGTCCGCCCGTGAAATTACGTGCCTGGTTGAATCTCTGCCACAATCTCTCAGAATGTTGGATTAACAGGCAACTTGGTGCGTTGCGAAACTGGACCAGAGTAGCACTGATGTCAAGAAGACGTCATCTGCAAATTTTGCCATCTTAAGGGTCATCTTGAAGGGTGCCCCTAAGCTACAGGGGCGTAATTACACCATCTAAGGAAGTTCTGTGATGTGAGCTCACTTCATAAGCTCATCTTCTGACGTCGACTGTCGGAGCTCTGGGACTCGGATGACTACGTTTGATAGCTCGTTGGACAGGCAGACTAGTTGTGAAGAGATTGACTGCATCAACCATCAAGAAAACCAAGATCTAACTCTCCTTTAAAGAATGCGCCCTTGAGCTACAGGGGCGCAAAAGCTGTAAAACAACAAGCTTCTGCAGACTACAACCTCTGGAATCTTCAACTTCCGTCGCCAATTACCGGAGTTACTAGTCTCGGATAGCCTCGCAGGATAGTTCGTCGGATAGGCAGACTAATTCTAAAGAGATTGACTGTATGCTTGAGCATTTATCACAAAATTTAGACCTTCAAATAGAAGGGCGCCCCTGGGCTACAGGGGCGCAATTCTGCTTTTCCTTGAGAAATCTTCAAGAATTGACCATTGAAATCATTATTTTGGCCACTGAAATGACCATTCAAAAGTATAATTGTCACTGTGAAACACTCCTCCACCGTGAAATGCTTTGTTCTGAGTCTCATTCAGGTTCTGATCAATGAAACTACCTTTGACTGACAAAACATTAACAAAACTCCATGCTTGATATTGCCCAAAAACTGTATTAATCATCATTTTAACAAGGTTTAGACCATTTTATGCAAAATGCCTTGATGAAGCAAAAAATTTGGTTTGGGTACAACACTATGATGCCACTTGAGTCTCTTTTCCTGGCTCTCCAAATCTTACTGTGAAGATTGAGAATCACTCTTTTCTCCACCAAATTTTCCCTTGGGATTTGACCCATTTGATGTTTCTTGCTTGATTTCAACACCAAAACTTGTTCCTAAATTAGAAGCAGCTCTCCAAACAGTAACATGTGTAGAATTACCATTAACTAAAAAGAATGGTATTTTCTCATCTAAAACAGCAGTTCTATTAACCACAAATTTGTACATAGAGACATCTAGCAATCTATATGCTTTAGATTGCTCATTGTAGGCAACAAACATATATAGTTTGTTGTTGTTTCTAAATTACTTCTCTTTTCCTTAGCAGTACGTGCAAAAGCAAATGTCATATCACCCCCCCCCCCCAAGATTGAAATAAAATGATAACTATCATACTTTAGTATTAAAATACAAAATAATAAAAATAAAATACAAATGAAGTAAATATCAAAATATTGATATTAGTAATTATCATTATTATAATTATAATTATCAAGATAATAATTATAATTATAAATATAATATTTGATAATAAGAAATATATATTAAATATCATACAAAAGAGGTAAAATAATATTAATATGATACATATTTTAATAAGATATGTTATCAGCAAATAAAGTCTTTTATTTTATCTATAAAAGACAAATTTACCTTGTCTTATTCTAAGACTCAGCAGCGATAAGCATGAATCTTAAACAAGGGGTGCGATGGGAATAAATGAGATGCAATGTTTGAAAGTTAAGGCAGCGATAAATTAATACAAGCAGCGATTATTCAAAAAGACACGTCTCTCTAAACTTGGGGATATAATAATAAAAGAAATAAGGGAGTAATAGGGAACATATATATGGGTAAAAATGAGTAGGCTGAAAAGGGGGGAGAAGAACCGAATAAAATGGAGGAGAGACAATTCACTATCGTGGCTGGAGAAAGGATTCGTTGCTGTGGAGCATGGGCTGTAGGAAGTAAGTCTGTTGCAGCAGTATAAATTAATTATATATATGTATGGTAATTACTTATATGAGGTGAGGTAATTACTTATATATAGAAATAGATTAGTTTTAAATGAGTAAAGATATACATATATATATTTCTAAGTAGAAAGAAGAATAGGTTGGGTGAGAAGATAGAAGGGAATATGATACTATATATGTAATCAGATATCTGTAAGTAATATATGATAATATATATGATCAATGATATATAAAGTGATATATAATAGTTATATATATTATATATATATAGTAATATATGTGATATATAAAGTAATCTATATGGAATGAATATATGAATATATATATATATATGAAAGGTTATCTTGATATATATTGATATATAAAATATATATGATGATATGTTGATATATGAGATATTCTATAAGATTGGTATAATGTTATCTCATATTCATATATACTTCCCACAGGGAATAAATATTCACATTCCGTATAAGGAACAAATCATTACATATATATATAATGAATAACGATTAAAGTATATACATGAAATGATGATTATAGTTTATATATAATGCAATAATAATGCTTACAACAATTATTGAGAGTTGTAAGTAATGATGACTCTTCATTCACTGTAATGACAATTGGTATAATAGAATTCCACCTATGGGATATTGGAAGATGCTTAATATCTAACCTAGAGTACTTTGATATGTATTATAAAAGAATTATCGATGAAGAACAAGAAAGCACACAAGAGTCTACAGAACCATCTTGAATCTATCGAATAGGGAGAAACAAGCAGAGGTAAGTATCCTCAACCGAATGACATAACCTTGAGGTTTTTAAAATCAAATTCCAGTCCTATTACAATGGGTTACAATGTAACGCCTAAATCCGACCCTATCAGAATCAATATCAATGTATGTGTAAATCTGTGATGATTTGTAGATTTGACTAGATACATTATGATAGGTGAATGCATAGAGAACTTAATGAATAATATTTTTCAATACCACAATAATGTTGCTTACAACAATTATTGTGCTTCCTTGAGCTTTTATGACTTTACCTTGAAGAATAGGCTTCGGGCTCAAGCTCCCTTTCGCTAGTGCTCAATAAGGACAGTGCGTTTGTGGAGGGAAAAGCGGGTAAATCGCCCATTGATGGACGGTCCCAAGACAGGTGGAACACCTTGAGGGATTCCACTTTGAGATGCGTTCACGCGCCCTTTAGCACAGTAAATTGCCATCCCATGAGGCTAGGAAAGAGGAGACAAGGCAAAGTTCTATTCTCAAGAGTAATAAGTCATATCAGTACATGATGTGTGTAGGTCCTCAAGGCAAATTGCATGTGCAAATTAGGTGTTGGTAAATAAATCTCTTGATTTTAACTTGTGCATTTTATGTCTCTAATAAGGGGACATTACAGCAAACATAATGGAAACTCGGAAATCACTTGTAGAATTGCCTAACCATGCTTCCTTGGGAGTGGCATTCTACACAACCTTACAAGGACTTTTGCTAAGGATGTAGACCATTGTATTTACATATTTGTCCAATACCTATATGGCACATTCCAACTGTGTATCATGCACCTCGCCATCTCCATACTTGTCCTATTCCTCCTTTCCCCAACTTGATTTTGTTGTGGAGTGTACAAAGCAGTATACTACTGGTTTAAACCTTCTTGCAAAATTTCTTGAACTGATTGGAGATGGACTTGCCTCCATTATTTGATCTAAGTTCCTTGACCTGTTTACTTGTCTATTTTTCAACCAAATTTTCCCATGCCACAAAGTCACAAAAATGCCGACTTATTTTTTAGAAAATAAACCCGCATTTATAGAATAGTCATCAACAAGTAACAAAAATACTTGGCACCAAACACTATAGGTGTCTTCATAGGACCATGCAAATCAACATGTACCAAGCCCAAAATCCCTTTGACTCTCCATGCCTTATCAAGATCAAAAGAAAGTCAACTTTGTTTACCCATCTAACACCCTCGTACACATATTCTGACTTTCCTAAATGGATGCGAGTCCATCCACCATATTAGTCTTACTAAGCATAGACAAATACTGATAATTCAAGTGACCATACCTTTCATGCCAAAGTTTATTTGTACTCTCAACCACTACTAGTGCATTTTCCTTTGTTGTTTTGGGATCAACCAACTTATACAACCTCTTTTCACCAATTCCAACAGTAATCACTTTGTTATCTTGAAGAGCAGTCACCATACATTTGTTTCCTTGAAACTTTACACAAAGATTGCATCTGATAAAAGTACAAGTATCAAGAGCTCTGCAAAACAACTCTTGAAAATTCTCTCTTCAAGTCGCAGTTACAGGTGGAGGCCTCTACTGGGGCAAGCCTTTTGCAATCAAATTAAACATACCATAGCAAGTGATTGTTGATGTTCATAGCAGCATCAGGTGTATCCTTCCAGCTGATCTCCTTACATGTTAAATTAAATTATAGCCGATGGCTATTTAATTTATGAAGTCAGCGATTGGATGAAGAGGCACGTCCATGTTAAGGCCAACATCTATTTTATGAAGAGGCATGATTTGTATCAAATAATATTTAATTATTGAGAAGGCCGACATCTCCCTTGGACGCGATTTTCAAGAGACATACTCCTTCATTGGGACGCGATTTAATGAAGGGATGTATTCTTCTATGGTGGCCGACTTGTTTTGAAGGGTCACGTCCTCTCCCTGTCACATTGTATATATGCTCGATGATCATTCATTGTTCATCATTCAGTTTCATCCATACGCATTGTAGTTTGATTATTCTCAAGTGCGAATTAAGAAGAGGAAGAGCAGATCGGTATTCTGTAGAAGAGCAGATTGAAGACTGAGTTATAATCTGCAAGATACATCTGTTTGTATCTGTGTTGCATCAGATTGTTGTGCTTATATTTGGCCTTTATATCAGCCCTTGTAAAGGAGACAATTTGTGTTGACATTTCAATATATAAGTGATATATTGTAGTTGGGTTTTTCTCCCTCAAGTGGAGGGTTTTCCCAAGGTATCTGCTGTGTTATTGTGTCTGATTTTGAATTAATTTTCTGTGCACTAATCTGATCATAAAATCTAACATGGTATCAGAGCAGGTTTGAAGAAGATCTTGATTAGATTTAGTATTGCAGCGATACTCCTTATTCTCTTTCTCATTGTTGATCACTTCCACCTCTTCGTCGAGATGGTGAACAATCTCAAGATTGAGGACAGACTTGAGGGAGCATCAAATTTCACATCTTGGAGATTCAGAATTATGCTCACCTTGGAGGAAAATGAATTGGCAGAGTTCGTGGAGAGCAATGTCCCCGAGCCTACGGATGAGGAAGAGAAGTTTCAATGGAAAAAGAAAAATATTAAGGCGAAGAAGATGTTAGTTGATTCCGTGAAGGATCATATTGTTCCTATCGTCTCCAAGTTGAAGACGGCAAGAGAGATGTTTAAAACTTTGGAGGACATGTACGAAATCAACAACACAAGCCGGGCACTTGCACTGAAGCAACAACTCCATCATGTTAAGATGGCGAAAGGAGAATCTGTTATTGCTTACTTCATGAAGATTTCCGAATTGAGAGATCAGCTCTCTACTATTGGTCATGTTGTTGGTGACAAGGACTTGACCATGCTTGCCCTTAATGGTCTTCCTTCATCTTGGGAGTCTTACATTCAAGGAATCAACGCAAGATCGAAACTTCCCAAGTTTGATCGTTTAAGGGCAGATTGCATTCAAGAGGAGTCTAGGTTGGCTGCTAGAGGTATTGGTCAAAGCTCTACGAATGAAGACATTCATGTTCTCGCCACTCAATCCTTGAAGAAGAAAGGGAAAGATGGGAAGAAAAGATATTTCAAGAGGAATAGAGATAAAGGAGCTAATGGTGCTCCCGCATTCAAGAAGAAGAGGGATCTCTCTCATGTTCAATGTTTTAGATGTGACAAGTATGGTCATTAGGCAAAGGATTGTCCATCCAGGCCTAAGCAGCAGGCTTCCATTGCAAATGTTGGTGAGATCTCTCCGCAAAAGGATTTAGATAGTTTCCTATTCTATTTAGCTCTTTCAAGCAGTGTGCCTACCGACAACAACACTTGGTTGATTGATAGTGGTGCCTCCCGCCACATCACCGGATTTAGAGAGCATCTAATTGATTTGGTGGAGAGAGATTCTAGTGTTCAAGTAACCATTGGAGATGATGCTAGTTATTCTATGAAAGGAGTTGGGACCTCCTCTCTCCACTTGGATTCCGACATTACCTTGCAGTTGAGTGATGTCCTATTTGTTCTGGGCATCAAGCGGAATCTTGTCTCTATCTCAGCATTGGAAGACAAGGGGTACCAGGCTGCATTTTCAAAAGGGAAAGTTCTTGCATGACCAAAGAACTCAAGTATCAAGACTGCTCGCGTGATCGGAGTTCGACAAGAGTGCCTCTATAGACTTTGCACTCGCCCACTTTAGGCTCTATTGCATGATTCTTCAAGTTCGTGTGAACTTTGGCATCGAAGATTGGCTCACCTTCACTTTCGAGCACTACCTACCATGGAGAGAATGGTCATGGGTCTTCCGAAATTCAACCAAGAGCATGAAGGTACTTGCAAAGGCTGCGCTTTGGGTAAGAATACAAAAGGTCCATTTCATAGTAGTGAAAGTAGATCCAAATGTATTCTAGATATTATTCATTCTAATTTATGTGGTCCAATGTTTGTTGCCTCTTCGAGTGGTTTCTTGTATTACATTATTTTTATTGATGACTACTCTAGAAAGACTTGGATTTATTTCTTGAAATCTAAAGAATCTAAGGAGGTATTAGAAAGGTTCAAAGAATTCAAAGCTCAGGTGGAGAACTTGTCCGGGAAGAAGATCAAGGTTTTGAGATCCGATAACGGAGGAGAGTACACTTCCGGCAACTTCCGTAACTTTTGCATCGGAGTTGGGATTAAGAGGGAGGTCAGTGTTCCTTATAATCCTCAACAGAATGGTGTTGCTAAAAGGAAGAACAAATCTATTGTGGAAGCAGCCAAAGCCATGATTCATGACCAAGATTTGCAAACCTTCCTTTGGGCGAAAACATCTAGGACAGCAATCTATGTTCAGAATAGAAGTCCTCATCGCATTCTGGAGAACATGACTCCCGAAGAAGCATTCATAGGGGTGAAGCCGGAAGTAAGTCATTTGAGGATTTTTGGCTGTCCTGTATATGTTCATGTGCCTAAGGACTAAAGGACAAAGTTGGAACCTTTTTGCCAAGAAGGGGATATTTGTAGGTTACAGTGAGTCATCAAAAGCCTACAGAATCTACATCCCAAGTCAGAAGTTGATTGAGACCAATAGAGATGTCACATTTGAGGAGGATGTTGCATTCAGAAGATCCAAGGGCACTCACATGGAGGTAGATAATGAAGAGTCTCCTCAGGATATGGAAGTTGACCATACTCCTGAGATTCAGAAGGAGGCTCCTAAACCTAAAGAAGATGATGATCCAGTCGAGCCCTTGGAACCTACTGATGGGCCTACAGATATTGTGATTGGTAGAAAAAGACCTCTTTGGGCTAGGCAAACAATGCAGGAGGCAGAAAGGTTTGCAACACCAAGAGGAACTTTCAGAGAAAGTAAGAGACCTCACAAGTTTTCCAGTTATGTAGCCTTGATGAGTCAGATTATTGAGTCTGAGCCTTCCAGTGTTGAGGAAGCTTCTAGTCAACAGGTTTGGAGAGATGCTATGTCTGAGGAGTATCAATCCATTCTTAAGAATGATGTTTGGGACATTGTACCTAGACCCAAAGGCAAATTTGTGGTATCTTCTAAATGGCTCTTTAAGATAAAGCATGCGGCTGATGGGAGCATTGTGAAGTACAAGGCTAGATTCGTGGCTAGAGGGTTTTCACAAAAAGAGGGAGTTGACTATGAAGAAACATTCGCTCCTGATGCTCGTTATACTTCTGTCAGGACAATCATTGCTATTGTTGCATCTAGAGGATGGAAGATTCACCAAATGGACGTGAAGACAGCATTTATGAATGGTGCAATCGAGGAAGAAGTATATATCGAGCAACCTAATGGCTTTGAGGTACATGGGAAGGAGTCTCATGTTTGCAGGCTGAAGAAGGGTTTGTATGGCCTTAAGCAGGCTCCTCGTGCATGGTATGAAAGAATTGATCGTTACTTGTCAAGCCTGGGCTTCTCCAAGAACGATGTTGATTCTAACCTGTATTTCAAGGTAATTGATGGCGAAGCATTGATTTTGGTTTTGTATGTTGATGATTTGATTCTTACTGGAGAAGATCACCTCATTCTCAAATGCAAGAAGGAGTTAGCTTCTGAATTTGAAATGAAGGATCTTGGTCTCATGCATTACTTCTTGGCTTAGAAGTATGGCAGAAGCCAGATGAGATGATTCTAAGTCAAGGGAAGTACACTATTGATATTTTGAAGAGATTTGGTATGATGGATTGCAAATCCATGTCTACGCCTATGGAGACCAACTTGCATAAGTTGAAAGAGGCTACAACTAGTTCAAATCTGGTGGATTCCACGATGTACAGGCAATTGATTGGATTGTTGATGTATCTAGTCAATACTTGACCAGATATTTGTTATGCAGTGAGTGCACTTAGTCAGTTCATGTGTGAACCAAGGAAAATACATCTAGTTGCAGTGAAGCATATCCTGCATTACTTGCGTGGCACAGTTGGATATGGCTTGAGATATTCTTTAGGTGTGAAATTGGAGCTGCATGGTTATACTGATTCTGATTGGGCAGGGTTTGTTATTGATCAGAAGAGCACCTCTGGATGTTGTTTTAGTTTGGGGTATGCAATGATATCCTGGTGCAACAGGAAGCAGTCTTCTGTGGCACTAAGTACAGCAAAGGCCGAGTATATTGCAGCTAGTGTGGCAGCTCGAGAAGCAATGTGGCTTCAGAAGCTCCTTGCAGGATTGTTTGGACAATCAATGGAGCGAACTATCATTCATTGTGATAACCAGAGTTGTGTGAAGCTTTCTGTCAACCCTATGTTTCATGATAGAACTAAGCATGTTGAGATCAAATACCACTATATCAGAGATATGGTTTTGAGGAAGGCGATCCAATTGAGGTATATCAGCACTAACGAGCAGACAGCAAACATTCTCACCAAGCCTCTCTCTAGGATAAAGTTTGTATACTTTCGAGACAGGCTTGGTATGGTGGAGAATCAAGCCCTAGCTGAGAAGGAGTCTCAATATCAGTGATCCTCTTTAATGCATTTCTCTTTGAGAGAGATTTGAGGTGCAAGCCCTTGTTAATGCATTTCTCTTTGAGATTTGAGGTGAAAGCCCTTGTTTCCACCCTCTGGGAGAGCCATGGTGGATGTCATGTTTGTGACTCCATGACAGCATCACGTGAGAGAGTCCGTGATGATTTTCTTGTACTTGTGTTTTCACCCTCTGGGAGAGCCATGGTGAAACATCACGATGAGGTGACAAAATCACGTTAAGTGATGAGCTCTTGTACATACCATACATGGGTGTAGCCATGATGGTTGATATCATGGTGAGGTGATATCTTTCTTTTCCATACATGGGTGTAGCCATGATGGTTGATATCACGATGAGGTGATATCTTTCCTTTCCACATATGGGTGTAGCCATTGTGGTTGACATCACGATGAGGTGATATGTCTTGTGCAACTGGAAGTATCCTCCCTAGTTGAGAGGGAGTGTTGATGTTCATAGTAGCGTCAAGTGTATCCTTCCAGCCGATCTCCTTACATGTTAAATTAAATTATAGCCGATGGCTATTTAATTTATGAAGTCAGCGATTGGATGAAGAGGCACGTCCATGTTAAGGCCGACATCTATTTTATGAAGAGGCACGATTTGTATCAAATAATATTTAATTATTGAGAAGGCCAACATCTCCCTTGGACGCGATTTTCAAGAGACATACTCCATTGGGACGCGATTTAATGAAGGGATGTATTCTTCTATGGTGGCCGACTTGTTTTGAAGGGTCACGTCCTCTCCCTATCACATTGTATATATGCTCGATGATCATTCATTGTTCATCATTCAATTTCATCCATACGCATTGTAGTTTGATTATTCTCAAGTGCGAATTAAGAAGAGGAAGAGCAGATCGGTATTCTGTAGAAGAGCAGATTGAAGACTGAGTTATAATCTGCAAGTTACATCTGTTTGTATCTGTGTTGCATCAGATTGTTGTGCTTATATTTGGCCTTTATATCAGCCCTTGTAAAGGAGACAATTTGTGTTGACATTTCAATATATAAGTGATATATTGTAGCTGGGCTTTTCTCCCTCAAGTGGAGGGTTTTCCCAGGGTATCTGCTGTGTTATTGTGTCTGATTTTGAATTAATTTTCTGTGCACTAATCTGATCATAAAATCTAACAGTGATGGCTAGCCAAGGATCCTAAAGTTTGATGTCAGGGGCATTGCCAAGGTAAATGGACTGCATGGACATCTCTCAAGCACAAAGGTCTGGGGATGGCTTGTGATTCATCAAGGATTGGTTGTTTTAAAAAGTTTGGGAAATACGAGCACTGCAGACTCTTCCTATTTCTTATTACAATTTATAACACCTTTTGGAGATGCTAAACAGCTGAGTCATTTTGGTGTTAGCTTTAGCCTGAATTTCAATTTCTTTTTATCTTTCTTTTATCTTGGCAACGAGCTCTGTTAGGAGACTCTTTAATGAGTAGGTGCAGCACCAAAAGTGTTTATAGGCCAGTTATACCATTTTTCTCCTGAAAGCAAAGTGTTTAAACATGCAAAGAACACCACCGGTTGATGTGGATTGAACAATATTCATGATGTCAACTTTTGGAGAAACACTCATAAATGCTTTGCACTTATTTGTCATTGAAATCCCAATCTATTTGATGCAGCATAGGTTCTTTTTGGTGCATCTCTTTCAAGATAATTTGGAAACAATATTAGTATGCATCACTTATTGTTTCCAAGTGTATATATTGTTATCAGGTATTACAGACAATCATTTTGCTAGTGCTTATTCTTATTCATTTTATAAGCAACAATTGAATAAGCTCTTCATGCTCATGAGTATTTTCAGTTTGATATTTGCACAGAGCAACTAAAATTTGCATTTTTTTAAAATCATAATGTCCGTTGTCTCTTATGACTGCATATTTTGGAAATTGAGCATATGAAACTAAAGTGCAGTCCAAGAGCAAGGGCCTTCAGCATGGTTTTCTTTAACTAGACGAAACCAAATTATATTACAGACAATTATTTTGGTAGTATTTTGTCTTATTCATTTTATAAGCAACCATTGAACAAGCTCTTCATGCTCATTAGTATTTTCAGTTTGATATTTGCATAGAGCAACTAAAATTTGCATTTTTTTAAATCAGAATATTTGACATCTCTTATGACAGCATATTTTGTAAGTTGAGTATATGAAACTAAAGTGCAGTCCAAGAACAAAGGCCTTCAGCATGGTTTCCTTTTACTAGACAAAACCAAATTACATTCATTCTTGGATAAAACATTAAGCATAACTAGCACAGAATGAGTGAATGATTGCCTCCTCATTTGAACATGAAACTAAGTCATCTAATTAAAACAAAAAGCTAATTATTAAACAAACCGGACAAGAGAAATGAAAAAGAATTTGTTTTTGAAGACATATTTACCCTGTCAGCAAAAAGGTTCTCCTTTTGAGGGGTTCTGAAGAGTGC
This sequence comes from Sequoia sempervirens, assembly GCA_007258455.2. NCBI lineage: Eukaryota > Viridiplantae > Streptophyta > Pinopsida > Cupressales > Cupressaceae > Sequoia > Sequoia sempervirens. The sequence continues at coordinate 29,793 of VDFB02275372.1, forward strand.
TAATTGAAATTCTTCCTGTCAAGACAAAATTTGCTTGCTATTCATAATTATTGAGGTATCAACAAAAGATTTGCTAATTGCATCCATACCATTCTCTTGTAGAAAAGCATCAACAACCATATTCACAAAGCCTTTTTCAAGGAAATCCTCAATTTCTAGAATTAAAACAAAGATTACAAGTTCAATCTTCAACATAATTGCAACTATTCCATACCTTGTGAATCAACCCATCATCAATGATAGAACTACTTATTTTCTTGAATAGTTCATATAAGGCCTGAACTTCACTCACACTAACTGCATGAAAAATTAGCAAATCAAATTATATTCAAACAAGCAATGCAAGAAACATTCATATTCACTTGACATCCAAAACCAAGAAGAGGACATCAAGAGGTCCAAAAAACTTATTCAATGAGTCCTTCCAAGTTATAAAATGGCATTAAGTTTAAAAATACAATGAAGAATCAACACTAACCATGCTTTAAAGAAACAATAACATGTAAAGATAAAAGATTATTTGTAATAAATTAATATTAAATCAATACAGATTTCCATCTGGAACAGATGGAATGCAGTACAATAAATGTCTTAATTTATATGTGTGTGTTGAAATTTTAAAAACATGGTAGACCAACCTATCAAAGGTCAAAGAGACCCAAGCCATAAATATCAGGTATGAATTATACCACCAACATTGCACCAATCTCAGTTTGAATTGGTGAACACATTGAGACACATAAGCTAGAAAACAGACATATAAAACAAGGCACACTTATCTGTGCATAAATTTGATAGTTGCTAAGTTTTAATGGATAATAATCAACTCAATAAACTAAGATTTGAGCTAGATCAGCATGCCATTGACAATTGACTGAGATTTCTACTAGAATGATATTTGTGTTGCTGAAGCTTCCATTTGTGAATCCTTGCGTTTTATCATACACCCGGTTTGTATTTTCAACTGAAAAGCCTTCAGATGCTATGGAAAAGAAGGAATTGAAAAAATTACCAGAAATGGATAAGGGGCCTCCCTGACATCAAACAAATGCATACATTGACATTCAATTCCATTGCATTGGAGGTATCAATGCAGATGCACCCCCGGCCAATCCTGCTTTAACCAAATAAAATTATAAACTCAATCAATGAGTGAAACTTAAACTGGAAAAGATGCTGGTTCAAGGTCATTAGTCTGGTCAACAAGCTATTGATTTGTAAATGGATGAAGGGGAGTTGGACACCATGCTATGAACTATGCCTCTCAATATAAGTCTACCACATGTGGGTACATATCTGAATGAGATGCTACTTTCACTCAAGAGGAGAAGATAACATTTCAATAGGTCAATGCTTTTACAACATACACCTATCAGGATGTCGAAATCTAGGAGAGTGCAATTGATGTTGAGATCTGGAAAAAGCTGATCACCTTAAAGGTAGGGGTGGGGCTTGTCGAGGCCATAAAGACAATCAACTCAACCAACATAATCCAATCTGGGACTGAACAAGGATATTCTTGAGATGTTTGTTACCACCTTAACCCAAGTATTGTTGCAGCAAAGCTCAGAGGCAAGCCAACAGAGTAAGGGTAGGCAGTTTGGTTCAGACTCTCATCACTTGTTCCCTAGCAGAAAGAAATGTCAAAACTCTGTGACAGGGGGCAACATTTTGTGTCAAATTGTGCAACGAAACTAATATTCAATGCCCTCTACATTCGGCTATCATCAAACTTTGTATGGGATTCACACCAAATACAACCTGACAAACCCACAAGGGACCCAGGGTGCTCAGGCTGGACCTTGGGCAAACCCAAGGCTGTCCTGGACCTAAATCAGACCCCGAACCAAATTTATAGCCGAACCCAATAACATAGAAGAAAACAATAAAACCAAAGGAAAGTGGCTTTATGGATTAAAGTTGATGTATACAAGGAATAGTATTGAACCAGTGCAGGTGGACAAGAAAGTTAAAGTGTGAATTGCTGAAAAACTTATAATTAGATTTAGATTAAAGATGAAGAAACCGTAAGTATGATTATGATAAAACTTAAGAATGATCAGCAACTGGTTGTCATTTGACTTGATGCAGAAGGAAAATAAAGCATACTCAAGAGAAATTGAACTCAACATTAAACAAGTGAGAATTCAGAATAGCCACCGGCATGTTTGATGTGGTAAGAAAATGCAATCTTGATCCGCAGGAGCAAGGATTTTGCTGTGGAATGGAGATTATTTAATGTCAAAATTTCAAAATGAGGTTGGGAAAGAAACAAAAAGCATAGCAGAAGTTTCCAAGCTTATTGTGAGATTGAAACAAAAAATCTTATACTGAAAACATGAATTGTCTTGGAGATGATTGATGAACTGTTAAAATGAGACAGGACAATTCAGAATCCTCCAATTCAGAAAAAAAAACAGTTAAAAGGAAATTTTGATTCATGATAAACTTGATAGAATACAAGTTTTTCAGGTGAGGAAATGTTAGAATAGAGATATAGATAAGCTAGTGAGTAAAGAAGCCAACCTCAGGGATGAAAGTTTGAAACTTTAACAAGTTAGGATGGTAGAGCATAGAAAAGTCAAGATTTAGAACACCCAGAAACTCGGAGTGTCTGCAGTTAGAATATAGGAATTATACAAAAGGAATTAGAATATAGGAGTGTCAAGATAAGCTATCTGCAGTTAGAATATAGGAATTATACAAAGGGAGACTTGGAGTGTCTTCTTATCCCAAGAAAGGTAATCCTTCCATCTTTAAAAATCAGTTAAGAGAGAGCTAACCACATTCCTTCAGAATTTCTAAGTGGTAACTATCTGCTGAGGTGAATGTCTTCTAATGCTGCTGCAGGTTTCAAAGAAGGTATGTTTTAACAATTTTCGAAGCTTGAAGACTCAAGAATTCTGGAAGTAATTTGAAATAGTAAGAGAGAATAAAGTTAGATTAAAAAGACAGCAAAGCTGCTGAAGAAAAGATGTACAGAAGAGAGTACTTGATGAAGACTGTGTGAGAGGTAAGAATGCTCCAACTCAAAGAACACACCAATCCAAATTTCTGTTTTAGGCCCCTGAAAAGATCAAAGTTCACCGATCTGTGTAATAAAAGCATGCACATGATAATCAAAATTGGAGAGGTATAGAAAACTATCAAAAGAGGAGAATTCCTCAGATTTTTATGTCCTACAAGTCCCAAGATGAAGAAAACAATGACTGAATTGGTAGCATTTACAACGGTTCTTCTTTTCTCTGATTTTCTTAAGTACTTTGTAGCATCAGTTTCTTAACTTTTGAACCTCCAAGTTGGAGGAGAAATTCCATTGAGAAGTAAAACACAACATATAAATGCACTGATAAATACAGAACAGAAACAATAAATAATAAACAAGAACAGATAGAAGTATACTCACAGTTTGTTTCTGCCGCAAGCAGAACAGGATCTTCATATCCAGGTGGCTGCTCAACTGTCTTGGAACCAGCACAGCCCATAACAAAATCTATTGCATTATACAATCGCACTGAATGTCAGACTCAAGCTGACACAACGCTTTGTAAGATTCCAAAATTTCCTGCTTGCTGCACATAACAAAGTTTACTTGCATCCATCAGTTTCCTTATTTGTGATTCATTTAAAGAGTGAATCTATCCTACTTCATTAATTCACAATTTTGAATTTTGAATTTTATATTTTCTAATAGTCTAGAGATATAGCTCAAACAAGCATCTAAGCCCACTGATACTAATGTTTAGCTCTTTAGAAACAATACAATACTTTAACTC
>VDFB02275373.1:0-25426 GCA_007258455.2 Sequoia sempervirens
TTTAAGGGGACCTTTTGCGCTAAACTGAGTGACCTCTAGATTTTCAAAGAAGTTTGGAAAGGGAGAAAGGAAGCAGATATAATAAAGCAAAGTCTAACCTAAGGTGATGTGCCAATATCTACTAATGGGCACGATAAATCATAGATTTAGGGGCCTAAATGGTGTTGTTGTGTTCCAAAACGTTAGAAACTTAAGATTATAGCATAGACAATTCATTTATTGACATAAAATAATGTTGCATACATTCTCACTACTAAGAAGAGTCATTAGACATAACTTAGATAAACAAACTTGTATCCAACATATATGGAAGTTCTTCAAATGAAATGTTAAAACAGTATAAAGCACAGTTTACAGTTTAATCAAAGCATAAAAAATAGAAAGGCCGAACAATTGGCATAGTCTAAAAGTTTGCAATTTAAATAAAATAGTAATAGAGGCCTAGTGTCTTTTGCTAAAACCAATGTGTTTTTCCCAATTTTTGACCATCTCTTAATAACAGAGAGAGTATAAATAGTAGGAAAAAAGCTCCCATCGCTTTGGAGAACAGCAACAAAAAAGATCTCAAAATCCTTTGCAATGATGCTTGAATCAGAAGATTCCCAAGGTCGTTACAATAGCATTGAGCCGGAACACAGTATCTAGTCACCCTAGGTACAGGTGCATCCCTTGCAATGATGGTGGTGGTCCCAGCAAGGATCGAGTAGACAAATGTCATCCATCACCGCAAATGATTGTGACTAGCAGCAACCAATAACATTATTTAGTTCACCCGGCCCATCGCCTGCATAACAGATCAGCATTTAGGCACGTGGTAGCTTTTCACTGCCCACATGAAACCTTCTCCCATTGCTGTTGAGGATTTGAAAAAATGAAACACATGTCAAATGGGTTGAGAACCTTATTGCAACAGAGGGAACGCTCCATCAATCGGGCGTGAAAGATGCATGGCAGCATTTCACTGCCCACAACACTTATTTCCTCACTGCATTGAAAGATTTGCGAACGGTTGCCACCTCGCAGAATGTGGGACCTGCCAACACCTTTTAAGAATGAAATGCTTCACAGAAGCATTTCACAGCTCGATGAGGCCCTGAGGAAGCAAGCAACAAAAATAACCCATAGCCATGACCGTGGGGAGCCATGAGCTTCCGGGATCTGAAAAGGAAAGTTGATTCTGAAGGCTGCGAGAATCGTACGCATAAAGTGTTAGATCAAAAACTTGATGCGTAGAGTAAAACTGTCCCCGGCGATGCAGCAAACGGCGCACACATAATGCAAAATAAACACGAAGGGGCTTTGCTCAAATATTTATTTTTAACGAATCAAACATACAAATCACATGACTTGCTTGAAAGCAACAAATGTAAAGAAGTCGCGGTGTCTGGGGACACCCGGCACAATAAACCTTAAGTAGGATGGATTTTCCCTCCCCACCCGACCCGCTTGGCAGGAGCCCTCGCGCCTGTCGCATCCTCTCAAGCCATCCTCTAAAACTTATTTTGATTGGATTTCTCAATTGGTACTTTAAATGATTTTTTTTCATCTTTTATTTAATATTTAAAATATATATATATTTTTTTTTAAAAGGGGTGAAAAGTTTTATTCAATAAAGAGAAATCAATTACAAATAGCAGTCAACAAGACTAGAATCAACAAAATATCCATCAAAATAGAGCCATACAAGAATGCACCAAAGACCAACCAACACCTAGATATACCAACCAACAAAAACATAAGGCTACACCTTCTAATCCTCATAAATATATTTGGACAAAGTGATGCTTTTCTCCAGATCTAACTTACCCCAATCACCCACATTCCAAGTGTCTCCACCCTCAAAGGCCCATTTGGCCAAATAATTAGCCACCCTATTCCATTCTTTGGGAATATCAACAAACGAGATGTATCAAAATTTGAAGCAATATGAAGAATTTGCTTCACAATAAGAACTAATCTCCAAGAAGAGTCCTAAAAGTCTCGCTTATTAAGAAGAGAGACCAAAATCATAGAATCGGTCTCATAGATTACATCCCTCCAATCGACCTCATAAGATCTCTCCAAAGCCTAAAGAATCACGCACGCCTCCATCTGATTGTTAGATTGCACACCCATATGAATGGAGAAGAAAAAAACCATGCCCTCGATACTATCACAACCCACTCCTCTGATCCTAGCTACACTAGGGTTGCCCTGAGCTGAACCATTAGTGTTGATTTTAAGAGTCCCATTAGGAGGAGGACACCAACTCCCTTCTCTATTCACTTTCTTAGAAGAATTTAGCTTCCTTCCTCAAGCCTGAGGGCCAGGGGAAGAAGAAATCCCAAGACTAGAAGCAATTTGCATATCTAAAGAAGAAATAGACTCTCCCAAATCAAATTTAGAAGAGATAGTTTCTTTCATAATACTCTGCACCCTATACCAAACCTGCAGAACCCCTAGATGACACTCCTAAAAAATGCACTAATTTCTCTCCAACCAAATCTGCCAAATAATAATATAAGGTCCCAAATCCCAAGCAGCCACAAGGAAAGACATAATTGCAGGAGGATTACCCAAATTCTCCCAAAAATCCTGCAAAGATAAAGCAAATCTAAATGGCCTTCTCCAAAATTTCCATCAAAGTTTCCAAATTTCATGAGCAAAAGGACATTGAAAAAATAAATGAGAAGTACTTTCTTCATCACAGCTGCATAAAAAATAAATAGAAGGCCCACAAAAACCCTGTTTCTTGATATTCTCCCAAGTGAGGAACTTGTTACGACTCAACAACCAAAGAAACATATTACACTTGGGCCACCCATCCTTAAGCCAAATACGATTCCACCAAGGATGAGCCCTCACCTCAACTTGGTGAGACACCAAAGAAGTATACCCTTGGGAAACATAGTAGATACCCTTTGAACCATGACCCCATGCCAACAGATCACTGTCCTTTGAAGAACAACAAGGCCTCTCAGCCAAAATAAACACCAACATACTTTGTTCCTCTTGAGACCGTCCTACTAGATAACTATCAAGATTATGCCACTGATAGATTTTAGCACCACACAAATGTGACAAACATTTGAAATTGCTCACCCTAGACCATTTAGCAGCAACAAAATTTCACTTAAAGGACAAAGAAGAGGAAAAGAAGAAAGAATTAGGGGATGACCATTCCAAGAATCAGTCTAAAAAAGGGCATGCTCCCCTTTCTGAATGATCTAGAAAATCTACCCTCCTTAATGAGGGCTAAACCCCTCTTAATGGCACTCCAAACCATAGGACCTTTACCAGCCAAATCCATTCGTGGAATATCCACACTAGCAATCCCTCCCAAATATTTGAAATTTAGGATACGAGCCCATGGTTGTTCGAAAAATTTACACCACCTCTAATATAATTTGACAGCTAAAGAAAGACTATTTTCCCCGATTGCCTAAGCCCATGGCCACCATCCTCCTTTGATTTGCGAACCTGATCCCAACTCACCAAACTCCATTTCCTTATATTAAGATTCCATGCCCATAAAAATTTCTTGGTAAGGGAGTCAAGCTCGTTGAGCATGCTCTTGGGAGCGGATAACACTAAGAACCTATACAAAGGGAGAACCTGAAGGATAAAAGACAAGAGTCACCCTGCCAGTTAGAGAAAGCCATCTAAAAGTCCACAATATTTAAAATATTAATCTTAAAATATTTTTGAAGATTAATTCATTTTAATAAATTTTGTTTTAATTAAAAATTTAATCTACAAAACTTACAAAGGAGTTTTTAACATTAGATTAAAAATAAAAGACAATTTAAACCATTTTTTAAGTGTCAAAAATTTATACCATCCATTTTATAAACATTCCAAATTTTTTTTATGGATTATGATAAATTTTGTCAAAAATAAAAGATTATAAATTTAAACTGAAAAGTAATTTAAAACATATATAACAATTCACACTAGATGACAACTAAAATATCAATCCATAAATAATAACAAACAAATATGCCAATCATAATAAAGTAGATCTAATAGTTGAAACAGGTGGTGTAGTTGGTTAAGGGCTTTGGGTTTGTCTCATGTAGGTCCCAAAAAATAATAATGAAAATTCACACTAGATGACACTAAAATATCAATCCATAAATAATAACAAACAAATATGCCAATCATAATAAAGTAGATCTAATAGTTGAAACAGGTGGTGTAGTTGGTTAAGGGCTTTGGGTTTGTCTCATGTAGGTCCCAAAAAATAATAATGAACAATGTTGTCTACACCCTTTTGTTACCAAAATAATAATAATAAATAGATCTAACACTATTAAACCCACCTATATAAATGATAATAAATAGATCTAACACTATTGAACCCACCTATATAAATGCTCCCTCAACTATATCATTTAAACAAAACAATTATAAATAATAACTTTTGCTAAATAAAATTTGACTCAAAAGGTCCAAATATAGGGAGAGGACCTAGAGCATGTTCCAATAGTTGTTATAGCATTTGTTGATTCAATGTCCAATATTTAACAATATTTGACCAAAAATTGTGACTTTAAAGTTGTTAGTGTTGATGATGACTACCCATAATTGAATGAAAGGTATTCCTTAGATCTAAAAAGCAATAAATCATGTGATGCTACATCATCACACTAATAAAACACGATTTAGTGCACAAGTATTAGTCTCACTTTTTTTGGGGCCTTTTTAGACACCTTGAAAATAAGCATGTTGATGTGGCATCATATTTGATGATGTGGCCTTGAGACATTAGTTATAAGCAGGGGACTTGCCAAGTAAGCTAATGTAAAAAATTGGGAGTCATTTGAAATTTCTATGTAGAATTTTGAGAAACGTGAAATTAGGATGCTCAACTACCGAATCCTCTCCCCTAATCATGAAACATATAAATTGAAACTATTCTTCTATTAATAATAAGAACATAATAAATTTTTAAAAATTTAAGAGATTAATCCATGATAATATCTCTAAGGAACAACTTTACCAAGTTTTTATTTGAAGACCTACAAACCATGAGATGGGAGACAAAAGCTAAAATTTGTGTCCCAATAATGAGGGAATGCATGGTGGCAAGACACACTCGATGACAATACTGTCTTTTAGCTTCCTACCCTTGGTGGAAACAAACTTATTCTTCTTGCTTTTGACTTGTTAGAAAAAGGGACTTTTGTTGATTTCAAGGTCGAGAAAGGGTTAAAAAAAATGTCCCTTGGGTGAAATGTGACGGTGAAAGTCCCAAATTCCCAGGGAATCTACCGCATCCAGCGCTGACTAATAACCTTTGTGAAAAAAGAGGAGAAAAACAATAATGACCTAGTTATGACAGGAGGGACAACAAAAGGGCTTAAAAAGTTATAATGCTTTTCAATTATACAAATGAACAAGGCGTGGGCTGTTGGAGTCAACGTAAGCGACCTTCGCATGTGAAGGTGACGATCGATGGGCTCCACACGTGTCTCCCACGTACGTCTAATTAAGGGCTTTCTCATTAACCTCTACTTTTACCTGGCATTGTTTTCACACGCCAAATAGTCCTTCCCTAGGTATTGATCTAATTATCTTTAAGATAATATGTTTTTTGTTTTCATGGTGGAAATGTCTACAGTTCTTTATTATTACAAACTTATCAACTCTAGTATTTAAAAATTTTAATTAAGAAAGAAAAAAATAGAATTTACAGGTTAGCTCATTTAAGTTCGGTTGTCATTTTCGGTAGTTCAATGGTAGATTAAACTCTTAATTTGTCAATATAATTATGTAATACTTTAATTTAGTATAAATCAACATAATTCATTTAACAATATATAAGATAGGAAAACAACTCTCTTTGTGGGGTTGTAGTTCAATTGGTTGAACACAAATAATAATGATGATGGTATTTTCTTTATTCCAAATTTATCAACTCTAGTATTTTAAATTCTTAATTAAGAAATAAAAAAATAGATTCTTGAGGTTAGTTCATTTAAGTTCGGTTGTCGCTTTAGGTAGTTCAGATTGTGGGTTCAACTCCTAATTCGTCAATATAATTATGTAATACTTTAATTTAATATAAATCAATATGATTCATTTAACAATATATAAGGTAGGAAAACAAATCTCTCGAAAGATGTTTTGTGGGGTTGTAGTTCAATTGGTTGAACACAAATAGTGATAATGATGGTATTTTCTTTAATTTAATTATCCCCAAAACTCAATTTTTTTAGAGAATCGATAACCGTCAATCCTTAAATCTTAACCAAATAGATATCAAGTTAATAAGAAAATTTGTAGGAATAAAATCTCATCCATCAATTAAGAGAGTTTTTAATACTTATGCATTTATAAGAAAATAATGTTGGACACTTCAATTGAATAACATGTAAAGTGAAAACTAATTCCCTTATTAAACATTGGAATAAAATTTCTCACACTATATTACTATAGTGATATCTGACTTAATCATGACTCAAAAATTATCTTGATTATATCTATTTTATTTATATATATATATTTATTATGTTTTTAATACATACACACATAGATATATATATGTACATATGTGTACATATATGCACATATATATGTACATACATATATGCACATACATACATACATGTACACATACGTACACATACACATACACATACGCATACGCATACACATGCACATACACATACACATGCATATATATAAACCAAACTTGGCACATACTAATATAATTCTACACACATAGATGAACCCTCTATATCTCACCTCACTTCTCCTTGTTCTAAGGATTTGGATGATAATATTTCATGGACTATTATACAAAGAGAGAAAACATGTCTTCCTAAATTTCTCTCCCAATCTCATAGTAGAATGAAGGGTGTGAGATTGAACACAGTTGAGTTTGTCATTGTCTAAGTTGAGCCACAAATTTTCATATTTATTTTTTAGTTGATGATGTGGGTGGCAATTTGGCTACACTTGTGTATCACTCTAATTTGTTTTGATGGGTTGTTTGGGTTGTTTCATAACTCATGGTACTTCTTCTGTTTGTTGCTTAACTGATCTATTATACAAGAGTTGCTCGTTTCAATCTTGATCTATTATACAAGAGTTGCTCGTTTCAATCTTACTTTTATCAATATAAAAAATACATATTATTACAAAATATAAAATTTAAAAATATATTAATTCTCTTGTTTATATAAACTCAAACTGAATATTAATGATTTTATAAACTCATAAAATAAAATTTAACATTAATTGGGAAATATCATTTATAACCCCCCAAAAGATAAACGTGTAAAATAAAATAACATTAAAGTTGATTTTTTTAAAACCATCCAATCTAATTCACATGATTAGATAGCACACAAATAAAAAGTACTACTTTTAACAAGCCCATGATTAGATAGCACACAAATAAAAAGTACTACTTTTACAAGCCCTAGACAAAATTATACTAAACTTGTAATTCTCTCTCAAAGCCAATAAATTATCCACCCTATCAAGACCTCTAGAACATTACAAATGATGAATGTTTCAATCTCACTACCTAGATGAGTGATGCAACCAAATATTGAATAAGGAGGCAAATGATGACGTGCCATTGCTTGTACAAATCCAAATTTTTAGTCTTTCACCAAGTTAGAATATCTTCCCCATATGCACATCACACTGTAAAATTTGGCTGTGGAGTTGATTAGACAGGATATATTCCCTTCACCCCCAGCTGCCGTACTTGTGGGTTTTTAGGGCATGGTAGTGATGTTTTTTAATTGATGTGTAAGCTAAGCATGTCTGGTTTCGTGTCTGGTCAAAGAATAAAATTAGGTTGTTTTATGTTCTTTTCCTATTTTAATTCAATTTCTAGCGAAGAGAGATCATAGCTGGGTTTGGGCTTCTCTGCATTCTATATATATATGGACTTGTGTCCCCACAGTCGAAATAGAAATCGAAAGATTTCATTTCCACAGATTAGGTGTTTAAGTGTTTTTTGTGGATAAAGTTGATCCAGCTTGTACAAGGTGATCAAGCATCATGTCAAAGCTTGGGCTTTCTTACCACCAAAATGCAGCTTATAATCCTCTGGATTTATCTCTGCAGATAAGTCTATGTCCGCCCAATCCAGAGTGTACTTCATCCACAAGTAACAAAGGACAAGATGTTGTCTTGGATTTGTGGAACAGCAGCACTAGTCCACAAGTTAGGTCTAACAATAGCAGTAGTGTTACAGAGAGCTCCGTTGTAACTAATTTGAGCACAGGGAGTGATAAAAGCCAAGAGGATGCAACTTCCATGCACTTGTGTATTGGTGGGTTTGCAGAGAATGAGAGTAATGGAAGAGGGATTGGATTTGATCAGCCTGCAATACATTCTTTTCAGCTTGGAGGGAGTACTAATCAAGGGCTTCCACCCCATCTTATTTGTAATCCTCTACACTCTGATAGAAGCAGTCTAGCAGTGCAAGGTCTCCCAGGCCTGATCCATGATAATCATCATTACATGGCTGCACAAGCTGGGGAAAGGTTTGTTAGGGGTGATTTTGTGAATCAGTGTGAACAACAAGCAGCACTTGTACATGGATTTCCTGGCCATCCTGAACTGGGTATGGGAATTTCTCAGGATCATAACAGAAAACCTGAGATTGTGTCTAGAGAAAATTGTGGCTTTGCTGACAGTGGGTATAGATCAAGATTTCTGCCTTCAAAGTTGCCCAATAAAAGAAGCATGAGAGCCCCCAGGATGCGTTGGACTAGCACCCTTCATGCCCATTTTGTACATGCAGTTGAGCTCCTCGGAGGCCATGAAAGTAAGCATCCCAAGCTGTTTATTCTTCGCTCTTGTGCATTCTCTTTTCATTTTCTTTTCTAAATTTATTGATTTTATGTGCAAAGTGATTGAACACAATTCAATCCCAATTTTTTGTCAATTAGGCTTACTCTAAATCTGGTGTTTTATGTATAGGGGCGACACCCAAGTCAGTTTTAGAGCTCATGAATGTCAAGGACCTTACTCTTGCTCATGTAAAGAGCCACTTGCAGGTAATACATATTCTCCATTTGATTTCAGGCTTGAAAAGATTATCAGACTTCTGAAATCTGATTGATGTCTTAGATTTTAAGCTTCAGGATCTGCAATGGAAAGCATCAACCAGAACCATATAGAGAAAGTAAAAACAAATAAATGCAGAAAGACCCACTGACTAGTTCTTGTTGGGTTTACAGTGTATTCATTATTTATTCTCAGTGTTCAATTCTTTCTCTCCACTTTCTTCTCTGGGATCTTGTACTAATGTACGGTAAACTCATTGTGCATATTATCCACAGACTAGACATTAATAAACTGGATCTAACAATCATCTGGTCATCTCTAATAAACACATACGGACCTACCTAGAGAAGCATTTATTATTTTTCATAAGGTAGCTGTATTACATAATGTCTTAAAATTTGCCTTCAAACTCCTTCCTCATGGATTTTTTTTTTGGTCAATATTTTTTCCCTTGTTTTAAGGACTTTCAAAACCAAAAAACTGGTTTTAGGGAGGCATAAACTGGATCTAATTACTTAATCCAAAACGAAAGAGTTCTTCCATGGATGACGAAAATCCCATTACAATCCCAGTATTACTGTACTGTTCAGCAGTATATTTGGAGACCAACTCATTCTGTATTCTTACAGTTGCTTTTTTTTCAAAACACGTATTCCAGTCTATTTATTCAACTCTAAACATCCTTAGAAACAGAATTAGACCTGCTATTTCGGCCATTGAAAGCTGCTGCAGTCTTAAACATTAGATTCAAAGTTATTTTGCTTAAAATCTGTTTCTGGGTCTTCGAGGCATAAAAATCTAAATTTGAAAGGTCTCATAGGAGAACAAGTTATCGATTCACGATACATAAAGGAGTTAACTGACATTTGTTTTTTGTGTGGTTGCTACAGATGTATCGAACAGTGAAGACAACTGACAGACCTGCAGGTAATTAAGATCTTGCACAGTTTTTTAACTCATTAGCACGTAATTTTTCAAACCAGGCTGTCCAGGTTGGCCATATTATTTTATGGTATAAATGACTGAACTTTTCTGTAGTTAAGTGTTTTCAGTCCTGTGATTAATTTCTATCCATCTTGGTCAAAATTGAGTCGATCAAAGTGCATCGTAAGTTTATGGTTTGAATCAGGTTTTTATTATTGCAAACCATTGATTTTTTTTTTCTAAATTTATAATTGCAGTGGCAGTGCCTTGTGATACATTTGGAGATTCTTCTATGAAAAAATCTGAAGATTTTCTGCCCAGTTTCATTTCTTCTTCAAAAATCAACAAGACAACAAGTAAAGGGGAGATAGATATTGATCCTAATGTTAGTGAAGTGAATGAAGGAGGCTTTAATCCTACATTATTTCATGAAAACCAGAAGAAATATTACCACCAGAATTTACAGAACATTTCTTCAAGGTACCAATCTCTCAAAACTTTGTTCGCATCTTCTTGAACCTTTTACAAGAGTTCAATTGGATTAAATAGGAGGGCATTTGCTTAGAGTTAGTTTACTGGGGAATAGCTAACCCTAAACCACTATCACTTAGAAATTTAGAAATCTTCTCTAAATCATTCAAAAGTAATTGTAGTGCATACCAAATGTATAGACTAATTTATAATTGGTTTCTTTCTTTTCTCAGCAGTACTAACGTTGGAAGCTGGTCAAGAAATCTACTTCAACTGGACAGTAATAACAGTTTATCTCAATCTCATCTTCACACATCCACTGATCAGAATGAGGTGTGCCCTTTTTGCTTTCAATCATGTCAATTACCAATTTGAATATTACCATATTAAGAAAATGGAAATCATCTTTATTTTGTTTTCACTTTCATCGCATGCAGTTGACTCACCAGATGATGTTGGACCAGAAATCCCATGTACGTCAGGGCAACAATTTACAAAACAATCTTCCACGCTGCCATAATACATTAGTCTCTTCACAACTGATAAATCCAAAGGTTTCAAGCTTTCCCGATTTGGAGTTCACTTTGGGCAGATCAAGTTGGAAATCAGCAGAACATTCTGATCAGTTCCCAGAAGAGCTTTCTCTCCTAAGATGTTAAAGGACATTAAAACCATTGAAAGTATGGTTTTATGTTTTGTTGGTTGAGGGGAAAAATTTTATATAAAAGAAATGGAGTCTCATATAATGTAGAATGAGTTGAGATTGAGATTGAGGGTATGTGTATAGGGTTGCATTTTTAATCTCCCCGAGTGAATTATCATCTCAAAAATGTTATGCCAAACGCATAAGGTAGTGCACTGCTTGTGAAACTCTCAACCTAACATGTTCCTATATTGTAAGATAAGGAGGAATTCAAGATTCTGTTTCAAAATCATTTGATTTCAGAATCAATGCTTTTTGTATAGTGGGTTTGATCTTGGTTCTGGTTCAACAATGGTGGCTCTCATTTTTTAACAAGCATGAAGTTATTGCGCAGGAAGCTGTGTTTCTCACTAGGTGTATCTATATATGTGGAGTAACCAAAATCTCTGTACTTAGCTATGAACGTCGATACTTCCATATATAGTTCATTCATCTGATTGATGGAATATCAATTAGTGCAATATATGTATTCAGAGACTAAAGGGTCTAAGAGACGTTTGAAATAGAAAATACTGGGCCATTATGAGTTTTTATAAAACGGTGCATAAACAAGCCCACAAAATCACATGAAAGTTGAAAAGGGTCGTAAAGATAAACGGGTTATTTAACAGTGGCATTTATTCATCTGTAAACGTAGCTTATCTTAACGTACGAGCTGACAGAACTGTTTTTTTATGTGGAAGTAGACACATTGTGGTGTTTTAGGTGGGAAGGAGAGAAGTGCAGGTTGTGTTTAATCTATTGGTTGTTTCCATGAGATATAGATTGTGCTTTAACATATTAATTATCTCTGAGACTAGTCGTTAAAATAAATAACTGACACATTGACCACAATGTACTGTTTGTTTAAGCTCAACTACTCGCCTTCAAAGTAAATAGTCACCAGATTAAACACAATATACCATTTGTTTAAGCTCAGCCAGCTAACAAAATCCCTAACATAAGATGCACTAGTATAAAAATCTCTCTTTGATCACTCTTAGCCATGTTAGATTTCTCCATACCTCCACAAGCTCTCTAAGAATGCATGATCTCGAAGAACAAAGAGCGCATCTAAAACCAGGAAAGATCCCCCACACACTTGACCAGATTGCCTTGAAAGCCTTTATGATGAAATTGCTTTTGTTGAGGATAGTATTGAACAATCATGGCTCAAAGTAGAATAGAATAAGCATTCTTTGAAAATCTTAGTGAAAGGCCAGGAGTTAAAAGTAGAAGAAGTTAAGCTTATTTTATTATGTTTGATGTTCAAGGTGGAATTACTTATTATACTTCGGAATAGTTTCCAAAATGCAATGCTTATATGCCTAGAAATTAGGCACAAGGGATTTTTTTAAATCATTATAGGGAATATTAGTTGTGGTAGGCAGCTGTATGGCTAACTAGAGTAAGGAACATACTAAGTGTATATTTAAAAATGCATCAGACTCTATCTTAAATAGTTTTTTAAGTTTGGCAAGGACAATATTCATACAAAATAGAGTAACATTTTAATAAGTTTTGAATTCTTTTTAAATGAGGATTATTAGATGAAAATGTTTTTATTAAAAAAGTGGGGTTTTTGAAAGAGTTCTGATCTCTTTTATAAAGAGAGAGATAAAGCAATAAGCACCAAGAAACAACTTAAAGCATAGTCAGACAACAACCAACAACCAAGAACTATGGCACACCTACCTAAAGCAAAACATTACAAAACAAGAAACACCACCCAACTAGCACTAAGTCAAGGTGGTTAAAAAATTGTTCAAAAAATTGTTGCTTTATCGTAATACAAGGATTCCTCTTCACAAATCTTTTCATCTTTTTTTTTCACAGGGAGAAGATACAAAACCATTAGTTGGACCAGTCATGCTCGAAGGATCAACATAGGAGACCAACAATGGTAATGACGATTCATTCTCAAGCTCTTGAGAGGGAGTTGTGTAATCTTCTATTACATCTGTCATCTTTTTCATCATTGGTAAAGACAAATTTCCATTACAAAGTTCATTCTAAAGCTCATGAGAGGGAGTGGTGTAATCTTCCACTACAATTGCCATTTTTTCCCTTTTTCTTCCAAATGAAGTGATGTTTCTTATTCCTCAAGAAGGTAAAGGAGGTACTACCCACTTTACCACAAGAATGACAAATAATCGGAGAGTCTTCATATTCAATCTGCTACTCCCACTTACCAAATTTTGAAAGTAAGGCTATCTTAGTGGGGAGAATAAGGTTTTTCTCCACTAACACACAAAATCTAGCAAACATCAAATGCTTCGTGGATTTGGTGATCTTATCAGTAGTGCAAAATTGCATTAGATGAAAATGTTGGTTGTTTTATTATTAGTAATTATTTTGAATGTTAAGAGATGTGAAATAAATTTATGTAAATTAAAAAAATATTCCAACTTAAAAAATTATATAAATTATTTAATAATATGACATTAATAGATTGATTATAGATCTATGATTACAAATAAATCATATATATCAAATAAATGGTCTGTCTATTTTTTTTAATAGATAAAATCTCACCAAGTTAGCAAACAACACACTTCTGATATGAAAATAAAATTAAAACATCTAAAAAAAAAAAAAAAAATCTATTAAGGGTGCATGATGCCATTCATTACTCTTAATTAAGTCTTCTTTTTCCTTGAAAGTAATTTTATATCATAATAAGCCTTTTTTTTTCAAGAAGATCATATTTACATATATGACTAAGGTATAATGGAAAGCTAATGATGGATTAAATTAAGGCCTATATTGGTAAAGATTTTATGTTTCAAATAACTATTATATTTTTGGGGATGATATAAATCTTAATTGGAATATAATTTTATGATTTATGACATATAAATTTTATAAATCAATATTTCTTGGAATTAGAATGACGTCGTGTGATTGTTACTACATGAAAGTTAAGATAACAAAACAATTTCTTACACTAATCTTAAGAGAAGAGTAATGAAAAAAATAAAATCTTTACAATAGCTACATAAATTAAACAAAAATAAACATAAATATCATGCATACCACAACACAGTGATTTACATGGAGAAAAACCTTTCAGGAGAAAAAAATCATGCTCCAAAAGTCACCCAATATATTATTCAAAAATTAGGAAGATTACAATATACTTGTAGAGCAAGCTTCTCATAGGAGTATCTCTAACTAGAGATCCACAACAATGTAAAACTATTAGACTCTCAAAACACATTACAATGCACAATCACAATACAATGCCTTCATAAAATAGGGTTGCATTCTAGGAAAAAACAAGCCAACAAAATATCTACCATTAGATCTGAGACCTAATGATGAATGGTCTAGATTTATAATAATAAAATACACATAAAATGTGACTTTTGAGGGTATTTCCTTTGAACCCCTATTGAGGCATGTGGCCCTTGGACCCCCCACCAGGGGGATGGGCCTCCAAAATCCCATAGGGGGGGTACCCTCCCTCCTGCATGCCCTCGTGTTCAAATATATTAACATGTTATAATCACAAGATTGAGACACCATTTTTCTTAAAAATTACAAAGTGATGAAATAAATTTAATGTGTTCTTAATTTATTCACTTAATCTTAAATTCATTATTTGGTTTTTCATTCTCCATGATCTTAATTTACTTAAAGTGAAGTGTCAAGAAAGATAGTTCTATAATTAAATTAATATTATGAAAAACTAAATAATGCACTAAAAATCAAATTAGAGCTTAATAAAATAATTGTATTATTCCCATATTTTATTCATTTTATTTTTCACTAGAAAGTCTAATGAGAGTATCATCCACTTATCTTGCAAGGAAATTATTTTCTCTTTTTAGATCTAAACATAAAAGGTACAATTTTTTTTTGATATTTTAATTTGAATCACCATGTAATAGATGACATGGACTCAAAACATCACATGTGCGCTAATAGTATAGAACAAACTATTCTTGCTCTCATGGAAAAAGTCATTCTAGTGAAGGAACATTTTATGGACTAACCTCTTTGTGGAGAAGGGGATCCTAGTGAGTGATAGTAGTATGATCACTTCAAGTGCAGGTTACATCATCTTTTCTCACTTCTTGATGAAAGAGAGAAACATGGGAGACTATTGTATTTCTCTATGAGGTTAGATGTAGAATCATATGTGTGTTTAGGCATTGTCTTGCATCTTATTAGAGTGTTTTGTTATGAGTTTGGAATAAAAAATTTCAATGAATTATAGTTAGAAGGTATGTTCTCTTCTTAGATGTGCCTAAGAAGGGGCACAATCTCCTATATTTTGTCTAGAACCAACTCAATCCAATTTTCTTAATCCCTATACACATCTAGTGTAAAAAGTTAGTAAGAGATAGGAAATTTGAAGGAGAGTGATTTTGGCATTTTTACTTTCTTTATTGAAATCAAGGGCCTCTCTTTTTATTTTTCTGTTCTAAATGTTTGAACTACTCTAACTAAATGCATACAAAGAGATTTTATTTAATTTAATTTTTCATACTTTTCCAAATTGAAACTTGTGAGTTAATTCATTTGTGTAAAAATAACTTCTATATGGCTTTTTAGATGCAATCATGCTATATATTTTTTAAAGGAGAGTTGAAAGTAAATTAAGCTTCTAATCTACTTGCATGTAAAGTACAAAAACTAATCTAGATCCAATCTACCTAAGAAAGAAACAATGAATCTAAGATAAACTAAGAAACAATATCAGACTATTACAATTCTTAGGCAAGATTGCATGGTATAATTACTAACAAATATAACTTTGAGCAAAGAAATTTCTTCTTGAAGTGAAAGAAAATAAAAAGATAATTTAAATATTCTTATTCAACCATTGTAATTGTGTCCTTAGAAGACCCAAATTTTATCAATAGTTTCTTCTTTTATTCTATCATTGGGGTGTTTCACTTGATAGAAAGGGAAAGTGCAAACTATATTTGATTTGGGAGGAAGGTAAATTAGCTTCTTATGGATGAGGCTGAGCCTAAATAAGAGGATTTGAACAAGATTGAGATTTGTAGAGAGGCATGTAATATTTTGAAGGTAATTCAAGTTCTAGAGGAAGGGTTACAAAGCTTCTAGCAAACTCTTGTAGAGGTATCCTAACAATCCTTCTATTCTTTATCTTTTTGAAAACTTCTTTGAATTATATGCTTGTGTTGTGTTTTGGAATGAGAGCTTGAGGGATTTAAATATTTAAAGGAGAAGGATAATAGAGAATAAAGAATGAGTGAAAAAAAATATTTAAACACAAAAAGAAAGTGGGAAAGAAAGAATGAAAGAAAGTGAACCACCCCACATTGAAAATTCTTAGTTTTAGGAAGGAAACTAGGAAAAAATAATAATCTAAATGATTCATAAACATGGAAAAAAAAGATTACTTGTTACTAGGTATGGGTTTCCTCTCTTACTAGAGGAAGTCACCTTGGCAACCCTGAACTTAAAATGGGTGGGTGATCCCACAATAGTGGTTTAATTTTGGCCAAACTAGACAGAAATTATTATTAACTAAATCTTCACATTCGGCACCTATAGCAAACCGTGAGGAATTTGAAAATGATGCAAACTAGAGTCTCGTCACATTTTGTCTATAGATTTTTAAAATATTTTTTTCAAAATTTTTGGAATTAGATTGTACTTTTTCCATCTCCCACGAAAATTGGTTTTCAAAAACACACCATATAATGCATAACTTTTTCCATGAAGGATAAAATTATAATTCTTTTGAATTTAGATTTGTAACTCTGATATCTAGTGCTTCCACTTGGTTAGATAGTTTTTTATTGAATATTTTTCTTTAATAAAGTTTCAAGTCAAACCAATTAGGACCTAAGCATGGACTGTATAACGAACTTTTTGTATATATCAAAATTCAATTATTATTATTTTGTTGGATCAAAGACTTCAATATCTAGGTACTCATATTTTTCAATTTTTTGATAATCTGCTATTTTTCCATATGTGCAGAACAAAGACCTTCATTTTCAATGAAAAACCTATGTTTAATAAAACTAAAAAAACAAGTACATAATAAAACCAAAACATATTAAATTTATATTCGTTGGATAGCTCGTTCCGAGGACTACCTGATTCTAGTTGGGTTTGTAAAGATTCCTCCATTTTCATCCTCAACCCGAGCTTCGAAGCATAAAAAATAGGTTTTTTTGTGAACAAGGTCAAAAATTAGGGAAAAGGGGGGTTCTAGCGAACCAGGGTTCATTCGAACCCCCCTCAATATGAATTTTCCTTTTTTTTTAGGCGTGAAATGTGGGCCCAGTAATTAAATAGGTTTGTTCGAACCCTAGTTCAGTCGAACCCCTCTTTGGTTCGGTTGAACTTATAGGTTCATTCAAACCCCTAAAACCAATTTTTTTGCCATGGGGTCATTTTTTCTCAGTTTTCCTTCCTCCATCAAATTGTAAACCACTATTGTGGCTTCACAGTTTCACCCATGTGACCTTTCCATCTCTTATAGTTCCTTCTGTGGCTAGAACCAACTTCTTAAAATATGACATTTACAAATGGAAATTTGTGCATGATAATTAAATCATGATTATGTTGTATCTATGTTCACCAACATCTACAGTTATATTGCTTGTCTTTTCATGACAAATATTATGGTTCTCCCAAGTTTCACATCACATTCCCTAATGCACTAGTATTGTAAAAAGCTCCCTATTTGATATAATTAATTTTTTTCTACTAAATGATATTGATGAGGGGTGACATATTTATCAAATCCTAAATATTACTATATAATATTATATGATTGAAGTATGAAAATTAGTGGGATTAGTTTAATATCATTTTTTTTAAGAAAATCAGTTGGTCATTATTAATAGTGAAGTGCACATGTTTTTATTTATACCTATTATATGACTATTTGAAATTTGGACTTCTTCTACTTTCAACATCTAGTTGTGGTTTGAATTAGAGCTACCAAATTTAGACGTTTTTAATTTTAATTTTGATTATTCTTTCACATATATAGGTATCTTATACTTTTAACATCTACTTGTGGTTTGAATTGCAACTACTAAAATTGGACATGCTTTTTTTTTTTTCATATATATAGGCATCATATACAATGAAGTGATTTGGAATAAATTTATACAGATATTGTCAACTATATTTATCTTTTCCATTCAAATATTTCCCCAAATTATACCTCTGTGAATGTGAAATATCATCTACCATCTTAAGGTACAATAGGGTCAAAATATGCCAATAATCTATTTGTTTTTCATTCAGTAAAATCAACAAAATGGTTAATACACAAACATGTGCAAACTTCAAAACTAAGATTCCCTTTAATGAAAACCCATTGAATGAATTTACACATATATAAAATGTTTCATAATGATAATATTAGTGATTCTTAGACCCAAAGAATGTAGTATACTTCATTATGGATTATAAAAGCATTCTTTCCTTCCTTGATATCTTCTTTATATAAGATAAATTACTAAGTAGTACTAATATCACAACACTGATCAAATTTTGAAAAAATCATAAAATGAAATATAATCACTTATGATATAGATCACAGAATGTAATCCTAAAAATTATACAAAAATTCAAACACAATTGATTTCAAAAACTCTCAACAACAACTTCATGAATTGTGAAAATCTATTATCACTAATATAATCGCTCTCATTGCTTTACTCAAAAACTTGAATTTGCCCATTTCACCTACACCCAAAGTACAGTAAATATGAAGCAGGTCACTAGCAAAGGAAAGCTGCCGACCATTGACTAGGAACATGGACAGATATTTGTGGAAACTAAGCCCCACTGTGAAGCATGGTCTAGTGGCGCAGCAGTCGCCGTTATAATCGCTTCCGCATTCCTGCTGAGCATGTGACACCTCCATCCCACTTTATCTTACATGTCTTATTGTACTCAAAACCAGAAAAAAAAATTAAGAGAGAGAACATCACATAAAGACAGCCAGAAGATATTATACACATATATCACTGATATTCGCATTTCACATGCTCACTGAATATCTTGTAAATTCTCCCCCAAATTCCTTCGCTGTAGACAGCTTGTTTGTCGTTATGGTTGGCGCCATGCAACGCTAGACACACATTTTCAACAGTTGTGATTTAGCAACAATATTCCTTTTAAACCAATGTACAACACGTACTATCGAATGCAGAAAGACAATTAAGAACGTCACATAACTTTCAGTACATGCAATAAACAACGTAACGTTAAAAAACACATAAGTTGATGACATGGAATAAATATAATATTGATATTCATATAATTGGTTTTAACAAGTAGCTGGTTACAATATGTTGAGTTAGAGTGCGTTTATAAATAAAATTTCTAGAATTCTTAATCTATTAATTTTGGTTGGAAATGGTTTTGAAATTTTAGTCTATTAATTGTGCATATCTAAAATTCAAAGATCAATTTTGATTAATGATATCAAATCTCCACAATCTATATTGTATTGTTCAAAGATTTCTAGATTTGATTGTGTACAATTTTTTTCTTCAACATTTCTCTCAATCACAGAGTGTGATCCTATGCTCTCTGCTCTCATCCTGATGATGGAACACAGAGTGTGATCCGAAACGTTGATGCAAAAAATTGTACACAATCACATCCAAAAATCTTTGAACAATCAATTTTGATATTTTATTATTATTATTGTCACTATCTTTCTTTATTATGTTTTTCGATCACTCTTTCCCCAATAAATATGATGCATAAAATATGAGAAAAGGCATACTCAAGATTTAAGATTAGGCACCTCAAGTGTTCCAAAGTCATAGTCATTGCCTCTAATTGATTTGAAAAATAGGGTCAAAGCATCATAGACCACTGGAGTCATGGTATTTGATGTTCATTAAAGAGTTGATGAGGAACTTGGAAAGGAAATTTATCTTCAAAATGGAAAGGAGTTATGATGGCGACCAAGGATGATTAGGGATTGTATGGGACATCTCTCAAAGTTTACGATCAAACTTATAAACCTTAGAAAAGTCAAGAAAACTTGTTTTGAAAAATTTACCTCTTGTCATGGACAACAAACTTGCAAATGTAGTGGTGAAATCTCTCTATTGTGGTGATCTTGTGAATACCAAGATGAATTGCTCATAAGTGAATTCTTAGAATACTGCACCATTCTCTTAGATGAAGTGGCAAGTGCAAGAACAACTTGGCAGTTTCATGCACAGTAGAATTGATAGCTTCACCACTATGTATATAAAATATGGAATGAGAAGGTTTGTTATTTTATTTTCTATTTTAACCATTGATTTCATATTTTTCAAGGATGGGGGACTTAAGGAGGGCTATATGTTGCTTTGCTTGTGTGGAGTTGGTTCTCATTGTTTTGATGGTTTTTAGTCCATATCAAGACTATTGAAAATGTGAATTTGCAAGTTTATTCATGGGAGGAGAGTAGTTGCATGGGTTGTTGTTCATTATATCATTGTAAATATTTGTGCTCAACCTTTTTTATAGTGATACAACGAGTATTTTCTCTAGACAAGGTTGAAGTTTTTCACCTAATTAGAATGTTCTCCTTGGAAAATTATGTTTCACTTTACTTTTGTATGTGTGTCATGTAGGGTGTGTGCAAGAAGTTGAGTCCACTTTTGGCCAAAAATTGGAAGTGTATTTCTTGATTTTCAGAATCTGTCACATTTAACCTAAAAAATTTGAAGCACTTAAAGATTAAATCTTAAAAAAAGTCAATAATATGAAATGTAGTACTCAAAGTCTAGTTTCTAAATATGTAATTTATTTTAATACCAAGATGATAAAAATTGGTTTTCAATAGGCATGTCTAAAAACCACTATCTAAAAGTTACTTTTTCAAGACCATACCATGCATGTGTACGTCTAACATATTTTGACCTAAATAAAAATGGGGAAAGAATAAATGTATAGGAGGATA
Organism: Sequoia sempervirens; assembly: GCA_007258455.2. Taxonomy (NCBI): domain Eukaryota; kingdom Viridiplantae; phylum Streptophyta; class Pinopsida; order Cupressales; family Cupressaceae; genus Sequoia; species Sequoia sempervirens. The sequence continues at coordinate 21,009 of VDFB02275373.1, forward strand.
ATTGGCTAGGGGATTCCCCCTGTCCTCTCACCAAAAATTTTGTAGGTTGAAGAAAGATTTTTAGAGATAGTTTGGGACTAATTTTGAAGAATATATTAATATTCATAGTAATTTACCATGAAATATATATATTTTTTAATATTTCCTTGGCCAAAGGAATGATTTGGGAGGTCCTATTGTTGCTTTTCAAGATTATCTTAGTGTTGTGTAGTCTCACAACATGTCTCATTCTGTCCCAAGAAAAATGGGGACACCATTTTTTTTCTTTCGCTTGGTTGGGAGGAAATGGTAAGATTGGGTAATTTCCTTATCAATGGTTAAATTTGAAAAAAATAATGGTTTTCGTCGAGTGAAATACTCAATAATCAAGTTCCAAGGTAGTGGAACACTTTATCAAAAAAATTTGGTCCTACGAGAATTAGGATTTTCATTTTATCATGCCCCTGGTTCACTGGAGGAAATGAGTAAGGTAAGTTATCTAGGAGTAAGGTATTTTCCCAATGAAGTATTTTCCCCAATAGAGTCTTTTTCGTGACCTACCTTCACTTAATTTGTTAAGGAGAGTTGTATAACTCGAAAGCGGGGTATTGCCAAAAGTTGAGAATCAAGAATCTTTGGTCATATTGAATTTTCATCATGTCTGTCCTTAGCCAAATGCGGACCTATGTACACCTTTTGTAACTAGTAATTTTCCCAAAAAAATGAGGTCTTTAGTCAAGAAAGTTTAACATCAAATATAGGTCAAAACAAATGGAAATTTTAGGTGGGACATCTTTGGGTAGTGATGGTATAAAATTTCCAATCCCACTTTAATTCTCAATGGGTCATATTTTCCCAAAATATGTCAAAAGTTGAAAAATGTGTTGTTGCCACACTTGCTTTATTTTTTGAATTAAATTAACTTAGCACAGAGATCGAAATCCTCACCATTAATTCCTAAACTACCACTCTTGTACTTCACGAGTGCAATTAATGCATAATGATTAGTGAGTATTAAGGAAGGTGGTAAAAACATCATGTTGTCATTGAGGGAAATGTACTTCCAGCTTCTAAAAATACTATAATGTGCTTGAGAAGACACATGTGAAGGATATTAGAGATCGAGGAGCCACCTAAGGAGGTAAATAAGGTAAAAATATCAAATTTCAAGAAAATATAACTATCAAAAATCAATTTCTCCATAGCTGCTCTAGGTCACTCTTAGCTAAACTAGGTATTTCTTCTGAACCAAGTTTTAAAATACTCTACATGTACTTGGTATTCATAGAAATTTAGTATTTTTGTTTGGTTCTACTTCAAATACATTTCATTGTACTTTGTTAAATTGATTCAAATTGGGTAGAAGGTATATTCACTATTGATTCACTAGTAGAATTTGGAAAATAAATGACTAGGTGACTAAAAATTTTAGTCACAACAACTAAAAATGACTAAATTCTACTATTTTTTTGCAACACAACTATACATGAGTAAATAAATGACTAATTTGATTGTCGGGTAAAAAATGATTTAGTCACACAAATAAAAATGACTAAATAGTTAGTCATGCGAGTACAAATTAGACAAAATTTTAAAAAATATTTGGGGAAATGATTGGCGGGAGTGTATTGCGCATGATTCTTTATTCACATTTAGAATTTGGCACTTGGCAATTACATTGAGGCTACTTGCATGGGTGTGTGATTCATTATTCATTTAGCTTGGCACCTGACAACTACACTAAGGTGTTTTGAGTTATATTAGCTACTTGCATGGGTGATAAAGATTGTTTGGAGAGGACTTGGAGAATTCTGAAAAGGAAGACAAGGAATTTAGTGTAAATGCAAAGTATTTGAAGTCAGCGAGGCTCTCTATAGCAAATTCGGATTTGGGGATGCCCTTTGCAGTGAATTCAGAGGTATTTTAAAACCCTCATATACATTAAACACAAAATCTATAGCTTTCTGATTAGCAACTTACATTAGTTACAATCTATTGCTCTTAATAATGTTCTTTTACAATCTTGCCATTGTTCTACTTCATAATGTGTTTGAGCTAAATATAATAAAATTTGAGTGTCAGTGCCAAAATACAATTTCCTCAAACAATTTTGATACATTTTCACTGCAAGCGCAAACTATCCTTGTGCAAAATAAACATGTGCTAGATTTACCCACACATCAGGAATTTGAACAAAGATGTTTCTTGTTGTAATTTCTTGTACCTGTGTAAAAATTTCCTTTGCAATATCAAATTGACTCCTTTTAACTAGCACAATGGCTGCCCCATTTGCAGCATAAACATTTCTTGGTCTCTATGCCAACACTTTACAATACAGTTCTCTAGCCTACTCAAGATGTTGTGCCTCCACCTTTGGATCCCTCCTCTCATTGCAAAAAGTTGCAAAATAATTCCTATTTCCAAGTGAAATGTCAACATAAGAATTCTTTGCATCTGATTCACTTTGTTCAGCTTTAATTGTTTCTTTTTCTTTAAGCCAGTCATCTATTTTTAGTTCCATTTTTCCAAGCATAGATAAAGAATTTGATGATTTTTATACACCTTAAGTGCATCCCAAATCAATTTTAGGCTTAGTTGGATCCCATTATGAGCCTAAGTTATGGTTGTAAGACATAGATATGTATCCACATAATCAGGAAACTTGAACAATATTAGCCTGTATAAAAGATTTTCTTTTTCAGTATCATGTAGCTGTTCAAACAACCTAGCAAGATTAAATAGTGTTGTGACTTTATCCCATGGCAACTCAAGTGAGACACCACCTTCTTCTAGTCAATGAAAGAATTCCATATCCTTAAAGATCACATAAAAAACTGTAGAATTGGCATTGGGGCTTTTATTTATGAATTCAACCCAAATGCAATTTCCTAATGCCTCCATAAAAGTTTGTTGAGTCAACTCTAGTTCATCACACTCAAAATGAAGAACCCCAATTATGTTGTTTAACAATTGAATGGGTACTTCTTCTCTTCTCTTCTTCATAAGAGACTTTGTTGTCTTAAGAGAATCTAAGGTTGCATTGGGGTCTAATGATATTAATAACTCACCCATCTTGATAAATGCATGGGCATCAGGTGGATCTATGAGAGTTTCCTTTCTTAAAATTTCTAAATCCTTCTTTGCCTGCACCCTTGCTGAGCATATATATGTCCTACAACTTATAAGCTCTCACAGTTCTTAGGGTGGACCTCCAAAACCTTTTCAAAATTTGAGAGGGAACTCTTAAGATCTCCCAACTTCAATTGAACCCGCCCACAAAATCTTGTGGCCTTTGGATTTCCTTGATTGATGTCATGTAGTAGCGGCCAATGGTGTCATAATCACCTTTACTATGATAAGATCATGCAAGATTATAATATGAATGAGATTTCATGAGAGGGTGATTAGTTGAAACATGAGTTGTCTTAGTCATTTGTTCCACAAGAAAATACTACCCTATGAAGAAAAAATGGTTTGCTAAATGATTCAATGCCATTGCACAGTATGGGTATAATTCAAAGGCTCTACACATCTTTTCCATTCCTTTATGAACACTACCTTTTTCACTAATTGTGAGAATCCTACAATTAGAAAATGCAAAAAATTGACCACAAAGATTTTTCCCCATTTCAAACAAGAAAATTGCCAAAAAAATGCGTTTAAAACCTACAAAAAATGCAAATGAAATCACATTGATTTTCGCGCCAAAAAAAACCATGAGACCATAGCTTGTTGCTTAGTATTATTCTTTGATATATTTTTCCAAGCATCCATAACTTGTTTGAAATCACCTATTTTAGGCTTTTAGCCATAGCACCAAGGAAGTGAATTGTTGGATAAAATGCTTTGGTAGACATGGATGAAAAATGTGGTAGCATAGACAAGGCAATGAAATTTGGAAAAAATGCCTCAAAGAAATGTGGTCTCATGTTGATGGAATTCCATGATGAATGTCATGACAAGCGAATTGTTATGGATTGTCATGGCATTCCATCACCATGAGACCACATTTCTTTGAGGCATTTTATCAACTAGTTCATTGCCTTATCTATGTTATTGCTTACTATTATGCTTTGATATATTTTTTCCAAGAATCCATAGCTTATTCATGTTGCAAGAATGAAGGTGTTGTCATTGATGTTAACTAGTTAACTGGTTATCAACTGGTTGTTGTTGTCATTGATGTCATGAATGTAGGTTATTGGTTGTATATGTTGAGGATATTAAGAAAATTGTGTCTAGAGGTTGCTCTAGGTTTTGCTCTAGGATTTTCTCCTATGTTCGTGTGGTTCAGATATGTTGATCATGGTTGTTGGAAGTTTTTATATCCAGATTTTGGGGTTCTAGATCATTGTACAGTGTGAGAACTATGTTCACCAGTTGTGAACTATGTTTTTCAGGGTGTCTGGCTAAATTCTAGGAGAAATGTAGTTGCTTTT
>VDFB02275374.1:0-22500 GCA_007258455.2 Sequoia sempervirens
AAACAAACATCAAATGGTCATTTGCTCAAAACCATATGAATATATAAAGTCAAGAAGGGCAACTGTAAAACAGTAAAATCAAATAAATCTTGTATAAGGGAGAGGATCCAACAGTTGAGTATCTTAATTTTCGGTTTTTTAAAATTTTATTTGGAAATTTCAAATCACTTTCAATTTTTTCAGCAGTTTATTGACAAGTCCTCAATTTATAATTAAAGTCTCTGGATCACATCATCAAATATGATGCTGCATCAGCATACATTTTGTTCAGCATATATTTTGTTGAGGTATTCAAAAAGACTAAAATAAAAGTTAGACTGAAAATTGTACACTATGATTTGTTGCTTTTAGATCCAAAAAATCTCATCATCAACACTAACAACTTTAAACAATATTATTAAAAATATTAGACATTAAATTAACAAATTTTATAACTACCTAAACATGCTCAGCTACTAGTTTTTAAATCTAGATTTATTATTTATTTCTGATATCGATTTAATTAACAATTATCAGCTGCAGTGACCGTGCAATAATGTAAAGCCTATTCTTTGTTATCTGGGTACCTAAAATTCTATGAACTCATAACAATTAACTGGGTATCTATAATTCTGAATAACCAACGGTTATTTACTGTTAAGTGTGTAAAAACTTACATTGAATTCGAAAATGGAGGAGATTTTGCATTCTGCAACGACTCGAAAATGGTGGGCGAATTGGAGATTGATGTGGTGGCTATGAAGGCGGGTGAAGATTGCTCCTTTCTATGAAAATTCGACAGGGCAGACTCTACCTCTATAAGAGTCGGCCCTGAGTACAAAGACTTTGAGCCCATTTTCCCTGGATCTCCATTCAAGCTATTTATTGTCTCTGGCACAAAAAACGTGTTGTGAGTCTCAGATTCCGTCAGCAGGCTCGTCAGGAGATCATCCAGATCGGTTTCTGATGAATCTGGTGTTAACCCATCGTATAATCTCAGATTTGCATCTGAAAAATCACAGTCCTCAGGCACATGGAGCAATTCGCTTATGTAACTGAAATCATCCACTTCGTTTTCTTGTGAACAAAAACAAGTATTTTTATTGAATTTCTTGGCTAGAAGAAGGCTGCAACAATACGAATCCGACCAGCTCTTCTTCCTAATGTTTGGAAGCTTGAAACTCTCTGCATCCATGGCTGACACAAAAATCTCAAAAGCCGCCGCAGCTCATAAAATCCCGAGGAGGAAAACGCTCAAGAGAATGAACGAATGTTTGACAAAAGCGTTCCCAAGGCCAATCTTATTATATAATTCAACCAGGCCGTACTAACTGGCCCAGCAAGGCAAGATCCGCGATAAATCTCTGATCGAATGGCAGTTGTAGTGGACGAGATCCACGATAAATGACAACCCTTCCACGAAATTGACACACCGGTTGACTTGTGTATATCAGAAGAAGAAATCAGACATCCATTGACAAAGTATGATTTTTTACTCATTGCTTTGGGCGAAGGGCAGTTGCACGCGAATTCAAGATGATCTTTTGTATTGCCGCTGGGCATAAGATGACAAAGAGTTGACCTGCAGGTTCGAACATGGGTCTCATTGCCGTGTACACCATGGTTCTATATCTCCTCTTTCGTCAGCTGCTCCTGTAATTTTGCGCACAGATCTGTAGTTTTGCATCGAGTATGTCGTCAGATTTGATACTACAAGTCAACGTTTATACGGACTCAATTATTTTTTGATAGCTTGAAAAAATCTACGGAAAATCAGTCTCCCTCTCTGTTCATAAATGAAAAATCCAGCGAAAAGAAGACTCGGTGCTTTGAACGGAACAGGCGCGCATGCCCAAATTGCGCGCATGCCCAAATTAGGTAGGGTGTAATGCAAAAATGGCAATAAAAGATGTACCCCGTGTTATTTCTCACTGACAGTTCACGTTACCAGAATTTTATGTCTCACCTCCATAAGCGGATGGCATTAAATTTGATGGCTCTATGACCGTATTTCTTATCTATCACTTCCATACTATATTGTAACGACCAAGATCTGATTCATGCATTTTCATATTTGATAAACATCGCATCATAATTAGAAGCATTCATCATCGACTTAAACATTGATAAGATCGTATTCGGCGTTAAATATTTCTTCATCTGCATCCATCATAATTATAAGCATTCAGCATCAATTTTAATATTGATAAAAACATTTAGGTATTTGTATGTTTGGTTAAAATATTTACAGTCTTGTCAGAATTATTGAACCAATTTAAGGGATCGTAGCATAATAAATTCTAGGGATTTTAGTTGGACTGAAAATTTCAAACATTTATACAAAATAGTAGGGGAGAAGACCCAGTATCCGTCAGGACTAATTTCGCTAACTTCGCGCAACGTAGAATTCAAACCACACATCGAATCGAAATAAAAATATAAAATGTAAGTTTCTTTTTTTATTTTTAAATATGATTTTTTTTTATTAATTTTCAATTATTACGCCGAAGACATTCTCTCTATGAGATTGATCAAACTTACTTTGTCCATCGACTACACTGGCAGTCAAAGTATGCAAGACGATCTAATGATCGTCACTGTTCCTCATCGCTAATCCACTTTATAAGTGGCATGCGTCAATCTATTTCTATTTGCTTCCATTCACTATTTTTTTCTAAATTTTAAGATTACGTGGTGGTTAAGACTGGACAAAGGCAGAGAATAGGTATGGTTGCTCATTATTTATTACATTCGACCGTAAACCTCAGCTGTATGTCTGTAAAACTGACGAAACTGGAGCCGCTTGCACACGGAGCCTCACAAATTATTTTTGTTTACGACTTTGACTGAGAAATACATCTTTACCCAAAAACTTCTGTACGTGCTCACTGTTAACTAGAATAAAGAGCGAGTTTTATGATTGGATTCATTTGGTGGAGAAAGACAACAACGTTCAAATCCAACGCGTCTTACTTTCGACCACAAACCTGGAGCTCATGTATGGCTCCGTGTGCAAGCGGCTCATGTTTCGAGCCTTTGTGTTTCAATGGTCCTGGCTTTGATGACGGTTGTCTACCCCGTGATTGTTGATCTCCAATTTGCAATCACTTCCTTTTTTGATGCTTGCTTTTTGACCATGCTGGGTTATAGGGTAGGTAGAGATCTGGTAGTAGAAAAAGATATCAGATAAAACGATAAATAAAGTATTTTTACTTTTCTGATTCTGGAGATCATTCTGGTTGCCCTTGTGAATGGGCTATTGCTGCTTGCCTTCGTTTCCCTATATTTAGGTCTGTTGCTAATTTACTTTTGAAACCACTGCTGCTACAAGTATATCTTGTTGTATTGTTGTCTGCAGAGAAGGACCCTTTATCCTTACCTCCAGATATTTTGGGAAGAAATTTAATCTTCATAATTTCCTTAAATAATCCATATTTGGTAGAACTACTTGCTTAGAATTTAGAAAAGTAGTTCCCTCCACGGGACACCTATCTAAGGTTAGAATGGCTTACAACCGCTGTACAACTTACACAGGCTTCTGTTTTAATAGATAGAAAATAAATTGATGTCTTTAAATGAGACATATTTCATAAGTTTCATTTTCAAATTAATCATGATTTGTAGAACTACCTGCTGCTCTAAATTTGGAACAGTAGTTCCCTCCATAGGACCCCTAACCCCTATCTAAGGTTACAATGGCTTAGAACTACAACATAACTTATATGGGCTTCTCTTTCAACATATTGAAATTAGAGTGATGTCTTTAAGAGAAAATATTGGTACCCAAAATTTCATAGCAAACAATAACACATCTTTTGCAACCAAATTGACGCTAAACCAAATTACAAATTGTCAAGATTTGAGCTCTGTAATCCAAAATTTCAAAACTAGTTAAAAATGAAAGCAAACTAAGAAACACAAAAGGAAAGGAACAAAACACAAAAGATTTGGAGTGTTGAGATTACAAGCTCAAACATCTGATTTATAGATAAAATGTAATTAATACAATGCAAACTGTAGCAAGGAGTTTGTTGCAATATTTATCATATGTAGGTGTAGCATGAGCAGCGTGGATGGCTGAAGTCGGCTGTGTTGGTTGGTCTATGAAAAACGTGAGCCATAATTAATTTATTCTAACATTCCCCCATAAATTAATTATACTAATTACATTTAAATATACCACCATGATATAGAAAAGATGGGTCTTGGCCTAATGCCTTGTTAGGTACCCATTTACAAACACTTATTCACTAATACGATGGTAGAAATTCACATCAATCCCCCCTGAATGACAACTATCAAATATTCATGTGACTTCTTGTAGGCCTAAAAGACTTCTAAGATATGAAAACTTAGTTTCACATAAATCCTTGGTAAATAGATCAGCTATCTAATCCTCTATTTTGCAATACTGAAGATAAATCACCTGTTGTTGGATGAGATGCCTGATATAATGGTGATAGACTTCTATATGTTTTGTGCGAGCATGAAACATTGGATTCTTGGACAACATAATGGCACTTTGATTGTCACAATGAAGTAAAGAAGGCCATGCTTGATGTTGTTTGAGTACTAAAAGAATAGCTTGCAACCAGGATATTTCTTTAGCTACCTCATTCGCTACAGTATATTTAGCCTCTGTAGTTGATAAAGCAATAGCAGATTACTTCTTACTACACCATGAAATGGGACTAGAACCCAAAGAGAGAACATAACCTGTAGTTGATTTCCGATCATCTGCGCAACCTGTCCAATCTGAATCAGAATATCCAACAAGTTGTAGATCACTATGAGAAGAGTAATAAACACCCATATTCAAGGTCCCTTGTACATATCTCAATATTCTTTTTTCTGCCATCCAATGTGGAACCTTAGGAGAACTCAAAAACCTTGAAACCACGCCTATTGCAAAAGAAATACCTGGTTGAGTATGAGTCAAGTACACAAGACTACCAACTAGTTGCTTTTATGAGGTAGGATCAACATCCTCACCATCAATATCCTTACTCAACTTCAATATGGGAGCAAGTGGAGTATATACACCTTTGCAATCTTCCATCCTAAACTTTCCCAATAAGTCTAAAGCATACTTGGTTTGAGAGAGGTAAATTCCACCATCTTTTTTCCATATTTGAATGCTAAGAAAGTAGTGTAGAAAACCAAGATCTCTATCATCCCAAATGTATCTTGCAATTTTATCTTTATGTCACTGATCTGATTCATGTTATGTCCTGTGATAGTAAGATCATCAACATAGAGTACAACAATGATTATACCATCATCATCAAATTCCTTCACTACAAGTTTGGATCATGAGGACTATTATGAAAACCTTGAGTTTTGAAATATTCATCAATCTTAGCATACCAAGCCCTTGAAGCTTGTTTCAAGCCATAAAGAGACTTCCTTAACTTGCAAACTAAGTGTTCTTGTCCTGAACTTTCAAATCCCTGTAGTTGAGTTATATAGATTTCTTCATCAATTTCAACATTTAAAAATGTATTCTTAACATCCATTTGGTGTAAAGGCCACTTGAAATGTGTTGCCAATGCTACAATAGTCTTGATAGCATTGATCTTTGCTATTGGAGCAAAAATTTCTATGTAATAAATTCCCTCTTTCTGTGAATACCCTTTGGCTGCTAGTCTTGCCTTGTGTTTTTCAATGCTCCCATCTGACTTGAACTTAGTCTTATACACCCACTTATTGTTGACCACATTCTTTCCCTTAGGCAAGTCCACCAATTTCCATGCTTTATTCTTTATCAAAGAGTCATATTCATTCTGCATAACTTGTTCCCATTCATGTTTTCCCTTAGCTTGATCATATGTTTGAGGATCATTGGTCTTCATTATGGTGGTCATTAGAGCATAATTAATTTGTTGAGTCTTTTGATAAACTTCTTGAAGACTCTTGGTCTTTGGAGGAGGCCTTCATTCTTCAACTACACTAGAAGTTGTCTTAACAATTTCATTGGTTTCAAAGGACTTATAAGATTCACCATTATCTATGTCCACTTGTGGAATAGGAGAGGATTGTAGCATATCCTCAAACCCTTCATTAAACTTGACATCCCTATACGTGAACACATCCTCCACACTAGGATCATACAACCTATATCCTTTCCTTTGATCATCATAGCCCACAAAGATGCACTTAACACTCATCTTATCAAATTTATTTTCTCTAATCTCATCTAGTATGTTAGCAAATGCTTCACATCTAAATACTCTAAAATACTTACCATTTGGTTTCTTTCCACTCTATGCTTCTTCAGGAGTGATATTCTCCAAACAAGTTGTAGGAGATCTATTCAAGACATGAGATGCAGTATTGACAACATCGGCCCAAAGAAACAAAGGGAGACCCTTGGATTGTAGCATGCACCATGTCATTTCCACTAAGGTCCTATTCTTCCTTTCAACAACACCATTTTGTTAAGGAGTATATATGTTAGTCATTTCTCTCTTGATTCCATGATATTCACAAAAGGATTTGAACTTGTTGACATATTCTCCACCATTATCTATTCTTATTCTCTTGATCTTATTCCCACTTTGATTTTCTACAAATGCTTTGAACATTTCAAATTTGTTAAACACTTCATCTTTTTGCTTAAGAAAGTAGACCCATACTTTCCTTTAAAAATCATCAATGAATGTTAAGATAAACTTATCTCCTCCCATTGATGGGGGATTCATGGGCCCACATATATCACTATGGATAAGTTCAAGAGATTTACTTGTCCCTGTGTTTTTTTCCAACCATGCATCCTGTACACACATTTGTGTTTACCCTTATCCAAGGTAGTCCATCAACCATATTCATCTTTGAAAGCATATCCAAACTTTGATAGTTTAAGTGACCAAATCTTTGATGCCACAACTCACTTATGGAGGAACTTACATAGTAATGTAAGCTTTCTTATCAATGGATGTTGAAAATTTGTAGATGCCATCTCTCTCAACTCTATAGCCACAATTTTGAATCCATCATTAATGTTCTTGATTAGACACTTATCTGAATAAAACTCCACCTTATAACCATGTTGAGCTATTTGACTCACTAAGAGAATATTTTTTGTTAATTTAGGTACAATATTCACATCTGTTACTTCTAACTTCTTACCATCATGTCCTTTCATTGAAATTGAACCTATTCCTTCAATTGCATGTGAGTTATCATCCCTAAGAAATATCCTTGCACCTTTTGTTTCTTCTAAAGAATTAAAGAAGTTTTTATTGTAAGTCATATGTCGGCTAGCTCCTAAATCAATATACCATGTGTTATTTGAATTTCCTTGAGTAGCCAAAAAGGCTATCATTATATTATGATCACCATCTTCTTGAGAAAAAAATTGATTGCCTTATTTGATAAAATTTTATTTAACCTCCTGCATGCGATTTCCTAGGACATTGATCATTTTTATGCCCTTCTTCTCCACAATTATAACATGTGATAGCTTTTTCTCTTTTAGAATGATCTTTGTTGTTTCTCCATTCATTTTATGCCTTTTGAAAACTATGCCTTTGGAGATTATCCCTTGGTTGATTCAATTGCCTTTGATTATTTCTATGTTGATTCCCTTGATTTTGATTTTGATATGATTTATTTTGATTGAATTTCTTATATTTTCCTCTAGCCATAAATGCTTGAGAACTCTTGCTAGACTCACTTGTGAACCTTTTAAGCCTCTCCTCTTCATTCAAAAAAGTTCCATACACTTCTTCTACTATGATATTCTTAAATTTCTCAATAAGCTTTGATGTTTGAATGAAGTTATGATACTTGTCTGGAAGATTTTCAATTAAAAAATCTATAATTTCAGAGTCTTCATATTCAACCTTCATCATTGCAAGTTGATTTCTTAAGTTTTAAATCAATTTTCCAATATGATCATTCATGCTATCTCCTCCCTTCATTTTCAAATGAGTTAATTACCTTTTGATGTCCATCACTTTTAATTTGCTAGTTCTTTCATACATTGTTTGCAAAGTTTCCCATATTTTCTTTGTTGTTTTTAGATCTTGAACATGAGACTTATCCCTAGACTAATTTTCCATAAAATGGTAGCCTATGTATTCATATCCATTTTATTCCAATTTTCATGCTTACATTCATCTATAGGTTTGTCTTCTACTGCTAGCTCCCATAAGCCTTTCATTTGTAGAATCAATTCCTTCTCACATTTCCAACTTGCATAGTTAGAACCATCCAATTTTGCACTAACCACAATATTAGAGATCTAGAGGCAGCCATAGCAAGAACAAAATAAACTCTCAAGGAACACAAACATAGGAGCTTAAAGAATAAAGCCCCTACCAACACACAAAGAATAAAGCCCCTACCAACACACAATAATTTCTTTTTATTATCGTGCCTTAATGTTGACCTTCTTATAGACCAAACAAACAAGGACTTTTGCAAATAATTTTTTTTTGGTATTATCGTGCCTTGATGTCGACCTTCTTATGGATCAAACAAACAAAGACTTTTGCAATTTTGTGACTTACAAAGATGAAAGAGAGTTTCATCAAACACCTTATTTCTCCAAACTCTTCAAAGGAACTATAATAGCTCAGCATTTACCAATGCTTTGAAGAATCATTGGTATATCATCGTAGCCAAAAAATAGGAGTACCAAACAATGATTATTTATCTGTCACAACCAACAGAAATGTCGACAATGTTTATGTCCATCTGGATTAGGGACTAGTGTTCACCACGGAGGCCATTCATTTCTTTGTGCCAAATCTTGCAATAACTTCATTTGAAGTTGTTGAGATGATACGAGATGCCTTGAGTAGGATTTTGGTGACCTACAATTTCATTGCAAGAAGACTTCAGTTCAATGCCCATGACAAACGCCTTCAAATCGACTGTTGCAGAGAAGGGGCTCTGTTCCCCTCTGCCTCCACCCACTTGTCGCTCTCTCAACTCCATGATATCGCCTATTCCAACCCCTTTCGCAAGAAGTTGGTTCTTCAACAATGGCATGAGATCCGTAATCTCCAGGACTTGCCACTTTGCTTCTTATAGGTAACTCGGTTTAAGTTTGGAGGCTTCTCAATTGGATTGGGAACAAATCACACAGTGCTGAATGGGATCGGTGTTGCAAGCTTCATGAGGAACCTTGCTTCCCTCACTTCAGCAAACACCTTGGCCATCATCCCCTACATTGATAGAGGCCTTTTACAAGCTCGCTCTGCTCCATTGATTCAATACCCACATCCAAAACGTGTAAAAATCCATGATGATGGGAGTGTGGAGAGCTCAACACTTTTCACAATAGTTAGAGGAGACGATATTTTACCAGCTCTGATACCATGAAAATAATTTGAGAAACATCGAAGGAAAGGAACAAAAAAATAGAAGATTTGGAGCACTGAGATTACAGGCTCGGACATCTGATTTATAGATAAAATGTAATTAATACAATGCAAATTATAGGAAGGACTTTATTGTAGTATTTATTGTATGTAGGTGCAGCATGAGCAGTGTGGAGAGCCGAAGTCGGCTGGTCCATGAAAAACGTGAGCCATAATTAATTTATTTTAACAAAAAACTATCTTTTGTACGTTTATGAAGAATCACAATTTAGATAGGAAACCAAATTTTCCATCAACAAGGATGAATGTATTTTAGTTCTTTCCATCCTTCTGTACTAATACAATACAGTCAGTATATTAAGCGTTAAGGTGTGACTACCTATGTCAACATTGCTTACAATACCTCATTATATATCCTGATCTTGAAAAAAAAAAACCAGGCTTGATTAGGAAAGCAATTCAAAGGTTTTAAAGCAGCATGCTAAAAAACAAGCATCAAAAAAGGAAGTGATTGCAAATGGGAAAACTTAAGAGAGGAAGTGATTACAGATCTCCAGTTTCGAGAAAGAGGAAGTTGTTCAAAAGTCAATTGGTAATGTTGCTCAACATCAATTTTAACTTGTGATTTTGCTTGAGTTTCTTCCTTGTGACCCACTTAAAGACTTACAATACATCTTAAAACTATTTAAGAGTTCTTGTTGCTAATTTGTAGAGCGGTGGAAAAAAGTTAGGAACCAAAATTTCTAGAAACCAGGAATGTCCAGACATATAAGCTCTGAGCAACTAGAGATTATTCCAAAGTGAACATACAAGGCTGGTTTTCGTGTTAACTTGCATGAAAATCTCATATTTTCCATTTGGTGAAACAATGCAACATCTGTCAAAAGATATAAGCATTGTTTGTCATTCTGCCCACCCATTCAACCAACACGTAGAAAATAAATCTAAAAAATAAAAGATTTTTTTTTTTTAGGAATCGGTCAATGATTGTAATGCGGTATACTTCACCTAGATGTTTCCAAAAGTTTTCAGGTAAAGTATTTATTTATTTAATTTATTATAAATGGGTCTTTGGTTTATTTTTAATTTAATTTTTAATTCATATATATAATTAAAGACAAATAAATAATAAATACCTATAATAAATAATTATATGCTTCCCATAAATTATATAATTAATATATATTATAGATTAATATTTATATATATCTTTATAATTATAAATATCTATTAATATATTAATGATAATTAAAATATTATAGGTAAGTAATACCTAATATTAATAATTTATAATATATATTTGATAATTATATATTATATATAATTATAATCATATTAAATAACTATAGACATAAGTATAGTTATATATTATAGTATACAAAGATATACTAATATACAATATATTAATATATAATTGGTACATGTTTAGTATATATATATATATATAGATAATAATATAATATAAGAGGTGTGGATACTATAATTACATTAGTATACATTATAATTAGGAACAATTGAAAACGAATGTATCAAAATTGATATACTTATATCCCTATAATACTAATAATATATTGCAATTACCATAATATACCTATTAGGAAATGTACAACGCCCCACCAGGAAACCCCAAAGGACAACACATCTAACTAACATTTATGACACATTTAAAAAAAAAAAGTGAAACAACATATGGATCATACTATCAACTAACATAGAAAGTAAACTACACATACATATACTCTAACTATGTCTTTTAGGGTATCATGGTCCAACTCATTACGTGCATACATTCCTAACATGCTCTAATCCAACATCTAAAATTAACCAACCCTCAAAAGTTAATTATAAATCAGTTGTATTAAGGAAATGAACATCATATGTTCATACATCATATTAAATAAATAACCATCAATGATCAAACGTTAAACCCAAGGAGTACATACATAGCTTTTATTATATAAAGGTGCATCATTTCATGATTACATAATTACAACAATACTTCCCAACATACAACGCGAAGGATACATAAGATGCAAGATAAGATACAACTAAAATGATTATGTAACATCAATACTATCTCAAGTTTGGAAAAAGATCTGGAATCTCCACATAAGGTACATCATCCATGCTCACGGACATCAACTAGGAACCCACTGGAGTGTATAGCGCGTTCCACCCGACCATGTGGAATCCTAATGTCCACTCCCCTTGCTAGGAGATAACATGGTACAGGGGGACCATGTTAAAATCTTGTAAATATGGTCATGTGATAGGTTTTAGGGGTGTTTGAGTCATTTGTCATAAAATAAGGTCATAATAGACCATCTTCTAATGTATTGAGTCTATGTTGGGTCGGTTGGGTACAAGAAGTCAAAATTTGTAAATCTTGTAAAAAATTGTCATGGGAAAAATTTGCAAAAATGCAAGATTTAGGAAGCCCAATGGTTGAGTAACTCAAAAGTTAGTTTTGGTCAGTTGTGTTAGTTGATTTTAGTTGTGTGAGGTTTAAATACATGGTGGATGGGTCGAAGGAAGGTTCTAGTGTTCATATTTTGATTGGAATCAATAAGAAATCAATGTTTTCTTTGTAATTTACTGGTAATTTGCTGTTACAGACCTCTGTACGGGTCTGTACTAAGGATTTTTGATCATAGACCTGCTTTGGATTGGATAGAGATATGTGTTAATAATGTTTTGGATTTTGTGTGATTGGATTTCATCAAGTTTCAAGGATTTGGTGAGTAATTTACTGTAGGCAGCCAAAAAACTTAGAATTTAAGGTTTTGATTGGGTAAAATGGAAAATTAAGCCATTCCACTAGGTGGAATTTGTAACAGCTTGGTGGAATGGAATAATTAGGAGTAGGTTGATGTTCTTGGTGGTTTATAAGAGCAGGGGAGGTGGTTTGATGGAATTTGATTGCTGCCCTAGTTGATGATTCATGAGTTTTTGGCTTAATTTGATGGCTAGATGCTAGGGTTTGTATAAAAGTCTTTGGAATTGGTCATGTAATGGTGGAATAAGCATGTTCAAACTATATTTGAAATGTTTGAAGGTTTGGTTAGCATAGTAGAGGCTTGGAGTGTGGAGTTTCAATAAACCCTCTTGTGTGGCAAGCCTAAATGGGCTTAGGTAAGGGTTTGATGGTTTGATGATTTCGTGGGTGTTTCTTTTTTCTAAAAATTGTTCATTCTAGCCATTTGAGTCCTGTTGAGAGTATTGGAATAGGGTTTGGAGGTTTGGGTGAAGGATTTTATAGAGTTGCTTTGGAAAAGTGGCCTAATTGGCTTAAGGGGCAGCGTAGCAGTAGGGATTTGGGGTTGATGGTCCAAAGTGACCCTATATAATTTTGACATATGTTATAGTAGAGCATAATGGGTGCCTAAAAATCCCATTCTTTTGTGGGTCTGGAATGTCTTTTGGAAGTTTTGGAGAAATTTCACTATTTGCCATGCTACAAGGGAAATATGATGAAATTGTGAAAAATTGCTAAGTCAGAGTTTTGAGGGTAGAAAGATTGATTGAATTTGATTAAATTGTGATTTTTTAAGGTTTTCCTCCCTACTCTGCATCAATTGGTATCAGAGCATAGTTATTAGGTCTTTTGAAGGAGAAAAGTTGAAGTTTGAGTAAAGGAAAGTTGTAATTTAAAGGATCAAGATGCCTCGTAAAGGAAGTGGAGTCCTTGGTAGGGAAATCAAGTTGTTGAAGGAATCTCAAGAAGCACTGTTAGCCAAATTTATAGCATGGGAGACAAATCAAAGAAGAGGAAAGTGACCGAGAGGAAGTGGAAGAGTCCAAGGTGATGATTCAGACCCTGATGAGAGAAGGATGGTGAAAATGCTCAAGGCTGTTAGAGGAAATGCTTTTGGTGAGAAAATAGATGTGTCAATGTATAATAGAAAGTTGGATGCTAAAGAGGTATTGGATTGGATAGATGCACTGGATAATTACTTTGAGTACAAGGAGGTAGCTGATTCTTAGAAGGTAAAGTTTGCAAAACTAAGTTGAAAGGTCCTACTTTGACATGGTGGAATTATGTTCAAGAGGAAAGAGTGAAGAAAGGAAAAGAAAAATCAGTTCATGGGATAGGATGGTGTCAAAGATCAAGAGCCAATTTTTGCCAGGTGATCATGATATACAAGCTTTTAATAAGTTGCAAAGTTTAAAGCAGAAGGATAAAGATGTTATGGCCTACACTAAATAATTTCACAAATTAAGTATTAGATTTGGTCATGTTGAAGATGAAAATGGGAAAATAGCAAGGTATATGTGTGGATTAAGATTTCAAATTCAAGATAAATTGAGTTTGGCTACGCCTAGGATAGTTGAAAAATGTTTTCAGTTGGCTACTAGGGCAGAAGAGAAATTGAAAAGAAGGAAAGAAAGAAAGGGAAGAGGTAGAGGCAACACTAGTAGAGGAAGAGGTACAAGGAAGACTTATGAAGACCAAGAAGATGCAAGAAAAAATAAAGACCAAGTTGATGATCAAAGAGGTGGCTTTAGAGGTTTTAGAGGAAGATTTGGACAAGGTAGAGGTTCAAGTTCATTTTCAGGAAGGTGTTACCATTGCAATCAATTTGGGCATCAAGCATGGAAGTGTCCAGATAAACAAGGTTATACTTCAAGTGGTGGTGATAAAAGAATACAATTGGTGCAAGAGGAAGATTGTGAAAGCGTTCATTCTCCTAATCAACTTGCTACTCTAGAAGTTGGGGAATCATTGATGGTGAGAAGAACACTCCTCAAATCATCCAAGGAGAAAGAATCAACACAAAGGAGACCACTTTTCAAGACCACCTACAAGTGCAGAGGAAAGGTATGTAAAGTTGGCATAGATTCAGGGAGCATTGATAATATGGTGTTAATAGAAATGGTTGATAAACTGAAGTTAGAAAAGATACCTCACTAAACACCCTATAAAGTGTCTTGGTTGAATGAAAGCCAATCTGTTTTGGTGAGTGAGCAAGCTTGGGTTGAATTCAGTATAGGTGGATCATACAAGGATAGGATATTATGTGATGTGTTGCCATTTGTTGCTTGGAAGACCATGGCAGTTTGATAGGAATGCAATTTATGATGGTAGACACAATACTTATGCCATTGAAAAGGATGGAACCACTTTTACATTAAATCCTCTGGTAGAGGATGATAAAGGATAGGGAAAGGTAGCTAAGGTGATCAAGTTAGGAAAGAAGGAGTTTATAAGGCATGAGGAAGGAAAACATGAAGAGTGTGCAACCACTACAAAAGAAGATGATGCTAAGACAATAAGTTTGAAGAATGATTCAATGATGGGAAGAAAAGATGATGAGTTGGTGACAAAACCAGATAAAGAGAAGGTCAAGGATGAATTTATTGTGGAAATGCAAGATTGGCATGATAAGATCATGATTGGAACATTGCTTTGTTCCTTGGTTTCAAAGGAGGATAGTGGGAAGTTAAATTATGTCAAGATAAAGGTTTGTAAATCTGATGGTACAAAGGTCTTAGGGGCAGAGAATCTGAAAGAAGAGATCAAGGAAAATAGTGGTGAAGAACTCAAGGACAAAATTCAAAGGAAAGCAAGAAAATTTGAGCAAATAAAAGGACTGAAAAGGAATAAAAATCAATTCAAGAGTGGAAGAAGCTTGGTTGTAGGTATAGGGGTAGTTATGATAACATTACTCGATGAAAGGGAAATTAAGGAACATTCATCAAGTGGAGGACAACAACTTCAAGGAAGGAACAAGTCTAAAGCAAGAGACAATGCATGTTTTCAATTTTTGACTCATTGGAAGGGGTCACCAGATGGAGATGCAACATGGAGATCTTTGAATGGTAAGATACAACATGGTTTGATGTACTATAGTCCTCAAGGGACTTGAGATCTTTTTCTAGCCGTGTGTATTTTGTAGGGGCACCATGTTAAAATCTTGTAAATTATATGGTCATGTAATAGGTTTTAGGGGTGTTTGAGTCATTTGTCATGAAATAAGGTCATAATAGACCTATTCTAATGTATTGAGTCTATGTTGGGTCGGTTGGGTACAAGTCAAAATTTGTAAATCTTGTAAAAAGTTCTCATGGGCAAAATAGCAAGATTTAGGAAGCCCAACGGTCAAGTAACTAAAAAGTTAGTTTTGGTCAGTTGTTTTAGTTGATTTTGGTTGTGTGAGTTTTAAATACATGGTGGATGCATCGAAGGCAGGTTTTGGTGTTCATATTTTGATTGGAATCAATAAGAAATCACCGTTTTCCTTGCAATTTACTGGTAATTTGTTGTTGTAGACCTCTGCACGGGTCCCTACTAAGGATTTTTTATCAAAGGTGCTTTGAATTGGATAGAAAAATGTGTTAAGAATGCTTTTTCTTTTGTGTGATTGGATTTCATCAAGTTTCAAGGATTTGGTGAGCAATTTACTGTAGGCGGCCAGAAAACTCAGAATTTAAGGTTTTGATAGGGTAAAATGGAAAATTAAGCCATTCCACTTGGTGAAATTTGTAACAGCTTGGTGGAATGGCATAATTAGGAGAATTTTGATGTTATTTGTGGTTTCTAAGAGTAGGGGAGGTGGTTTGATGAAATTTGATTGCTTCCCTAGATGATGATTCATGAGTTTTTGGCTTAATTTGATGGTTAGATGCTAGGGTTTGTATAAAAGTCTTTGGAATTGGTCATGTAATGGTGGAATAAGCATGTGTAGACTATATTTAAAGTGTTTTAAGGTATGGCTAGCAGAGTAGAGGCCTAGAGTGTGGAGTTTCAGTAAACCCTCTTGTGTGGCAAGCCTAAATGGGCTTAGGTAAGGGTTTGATGGTTTGATGATCTTGTGGGTGTTTCTTTTTTCTAAAAATTATTGATTCTAGCCATTTGAGACCTGTTGGGAGTATTGTAATAGAGTTTGAAGGTTTAGGTGAAGGATTTTACAGAGTTGCTTTGGAAAACTGGCCTAATTGGCTTAAGGGGCAGCGTAGCAGCAGGGATTTGGGGTTGATGGTCCAAAGTGACCCTATAGACTTTTGATATATGTTAAAGTAGAGCATAATGGGTGTCTGAAAAGCCCATTATTTTGCGGGTCTGGAATATATTTTGGAAGTTGTGGAGAAAATTCACTATTTTCCATGCTACAAGGGAACTAGGATGAAATTGAGAAAAGTTGCTAAGTCAGAGTTTTAAGGGCAGAAAGATTGATTGAATTTGATTAAGTTGTGATTGTTTAAGGTTTTACTCCTTGCTCTACATCACAACAATAAGGTCCCACAACAAAACAGACAAGAAGAATAAAAGCACGACACAAAGGATAACATGACCCCAACATACAAAGTACAACAAAATATCAATAACAGTGACACCACTTCTAAAGGCACACAAAAAACACATGGAACACAAGAATAGGGAATGCTAGACTACAGTAGGGAAGAGTTTCATCACATGGTACATGCATGGGTTGTCTGACATTCCTTTCACTAGGACTAGACCCCCATCTATGGTTGTCTGACATTCCTCTCACTAGGACCCGACCGCATAGGGTGACACATGTGGAGCCAACAATCCTTTTGTGAGGAAAAGGAAGTTGACCTTGCCAACTAGGCCTTCTCACCCAATCCTTAGTCTAAACAAGCACTACAGGCATGGGTGAGGACTTTGTTATCTTAGTTATGTGAAAATTACCCATCCCCCCTGATTCATTATTTAGGTTATCACTAGATTAATAAACTCCCAATTGGTTGTCCAAGTCACCACTTTGGGATTTGGCCCCCATTGAGAGCAACTCCCCTTACTTGCAACTAGAAGACCCAATTCATCAAACATGGTAAAGCCATCTTCCACACTAAATGAAATCACAAGAAACACATAACCAGAGCAAGACATGGGCTCTCTTGCTCACAAATCACAACCATAATGATAAGTCAAAAGTGCAAGGATAGAGACCCTCTTGAACACAATTCACAATCTCAAAAAAATACCAACTGCTTCCATGTGAACAATACAAAACACGCAAACACTCATGGCTTGATATGGGTTGTCCTGGCGGATCTTCCTAGGCCCCGACCCCCATCCTGGGTTGTCTTGGCAGCCTCAGCTAATCCTCGGCCCCCATCCAAACTCATGCAAGTAAAACCAAACTCCCCGATCTAACCTCTGGAAGCCTACCATAAAACTTCACATAAATGACTCCCATAACGAATAATAACTCAAAATCACATTCATTTCACTACTCAAGCACCATATTCAATGCTAATAATCTAACAACAATACATCCCATTTTATAATAACCAGCATAAAACTCAATACAAACAACCAATCCCATTGTTCAACCACAAAATACATTGCTTTTACAGTCAAATCACTCTTCAACCATTATCCACATATTCCCCTTAAAGGGTCATATACCACAATAACAAATATGCTAAACAATCAATTACATAAAGAGTTTACAATTTACTTTAATAAATAATTATAAAAGCAATCAACATTCTTTAATTCACATAAGGTATTCTAATTCAATTCTCAAATCACCTAACTATAAGCAAATCAATTTCCCTAATAATTACCCATCTCACTTATTTACATAATCAACTAATTATAATGGAAGAGATATTGTTTTTCTAAAACCATAATATATATATATATGTTGACTTTACAATACATTATATCAGATTATATATATTTACACATACATAAACATATATATATATACATATATATATACATATATATATACATATATATATATACATATATATATACATATATATATACATATATATATATATACATATATATATACATATATATATAAATATATATATACATATATATATAAATATATATATACATATATATATAAATATATATATACATATATATATATATATATGTATATTTATATATGTACCCAATTCGAATGCTAACTTTAGTTATATTCATCAAATATATGGAGATGCATACACATAACAAATACTGATTACAAAGCATATAATATGCTTATTGAAATGAAACACAAAGCAAGACAAACGACATATACAACATATGTTATGTATATCGAGATTAACTCATTACAGAGTGTATAGTATTGGATAAAAACTACAGTAAGAACTAAGATTGTATGTATTTAAAGTACACACTGAAACTAAAGACAACACAACGATATTCCAAACTCATTTGAAATATAGAGAGAGAAACGACAAAGTGCCACATCATACGCCAAAACAGACCTACACATGCCTTGAATTATTCACATTGAGTGATCACAAAGAAGGAAAAAATAAACACACAAAAAACAATGAGTTTAACAACATGCAATTACATGCAAATCGATTTTCAGTCTATATCGAGAAAAATGCACCTACAGAGAATGAAAGACAAGCATTAATGAATGCAAAACAGTGGCTAATTTGAGTGCTATTCACAAAGGATGATTCGACTACCCAAACCAAGATACAACTTCAACAAATGAACCATATTAGAAAGCCAAGCAAGTTTCATATATCAAAATCGCAATAATATCAACTGTCAATATAAATTAGTTGTTTCCTTTGAATATTGAATGCCTACAACAAGGCATATTCAATGCAATACATAAGGTTTAATCAAATTATCAAGTAGAAAGTATATTCATTATTATAAAGCGTGATACCAAATCTAAAATAAGTGCATTGAAATAATTTGGAGACCATAAGATACACTCAGACCTAGCTTAAACAATACCTCCATCCAACGTAGGGAACCGGGTTTACTCGCAAGCCTAAGTTTATCCATTTAATGGATTCTAAAATATCCAATATAAAACAAAGAAAATAGCAAATGGTAACAATGATCTCAGAGAGGCCTATCAAATAAAGTCATAAACCCTATAATCGACATGGCTTACCCAATAACAATGCAGACACAAGGAAGGAAAATGCAGTATGTTCTTCCAAAAACAAACATTGATTACCACACACAACAGGTTACAAAAAATGATTATCAAATGAAATTTGAATACCACAAGTACAAAATATAATAGCCTTCCAAAAACAAAAGCATGGTGCAAGAATTAAAGATACAATATCTATTAAAATACAGTCAACATCAAGAAACAAAATCGTAATGATCAGAAACTTCAAGAGTAATTACACGGTAACACGACTCAAAGGCGTCACTGAGTAGCGAAATTGAATTGAAGAGGCCATAAATCGAATCTACATGATGCCAAAACTTGCAGGAAATGCTTAAATAATTTACTGTAAAGGGCTAGAAGATCCTCAGAAAAATGAAATTCCTTTATTAAATTGCACAACTCAGAAATTATCAAGAAATTGTTTTGCTTCAAACAACTCATTCACTCTATTTTTATTTTCTACCAAATTAAAATTGAGAACAACAATGGAACCTGGTTTGAACGAGTAGTGTAGCTGAAGATTGATGCCGAGATCAAGCTCCTCAATTTGCAGCTTCAGCTTCTTCAAAGATTCAACAATCACCGCAGAAACCCCATTTCAAAACTTCCCCCAAAACCAGAGAAGAGCCTCCAAGAACAAGAAGATTCACGGGAAGAGGCAAACAAGATTAGTTTTCCTAAAAATCTGCAAAAGCCCCCTTTCTTTTAGCAATCTAACTAATTTATTCACCACTCCCAATCCATTACTGCATTCACTCCCTTCTTTAATTTAATTATTTTATTTTATTTATCTACTACCGACAACTACCTCTTTATTATTATTTTTATAATTTTAACCATACCTTATTTATTTTATTATAACTTCTAATAGTATAAAAGAATTTGTTTATAATTACAAAAATACCAAGCAATACCCATCCACCAAGTGAAGCCACAACAATACTGACGGACCAACTGACCAACAGGGTGAATCACAGAGGGGCATTAGATCCTCCCCCCCTAAAATTCGACTTACTCCTGGAAGTCACAAGGTTAGAATAAGACATACATAAATACAAGCAACATCAATTATCAAGCAAATCAAATGTCAAACAATCACCTCACCACCAACCAGAGTAAAAGGAGAACTTCAAATGACATAGACTGACTATGGAATTGATAGGGTATTGACCTGGATACTCATCCTCTTTGAGGATGATGGCTAGGGTAGGGGATCTTATGTTTTCTTTGAATCAACTATTCCATTGGTTTTGAGGCATGCTCAGACATGTTAATTCAGGTGGAGTTGATGCCTGGTACCTGCATCCTGCAGCAAACAAAATGATCAAACATATATATATAATCATACAATCATGCACAACGTGTAAGGAATTCACAGCGTAGCAAGGTACTCGTGAACGAGTAATATGACACTGTCCCTTTCACCAAGACACATTTGAAAACATCACTCAGTAAAAAAACAACTCGTAAATTATCCACTACATGATAGAGTAATTACATGCTGATCATATCAATGCTTTTAATGTCGTGTAATACACCAAGCTAATTTGCTACATCCGAATGTCACATTTTCACAAAACACTGCATAATTATGCAGTCAAGGCACACATTTTCCATTAAATATCCATCATTTTCAGACAAGATGTTCCACTTTATTCATTATTCAACATAAAATCTCATGACATATTCAACACAAGACCACGATTTCTTACCTTTTTAGATGCATGTAAACACCATTTATCACTTCATAAGCATAAAATTCTAGATTTAGCACACATTCTTCACATACATACACAAATCCACATCACCAGGAGTCACATCACAAGGCTATACACAAGGGTCCATAATGCATCCCCAATACAAATAATATCGGTGCATTGCACACTACAACGAGGGTTCTATCCTTTCCATTAGTTTTTTGCACTATTGGACCAACATCACCAAGGGACAAATTTCAGGTTGCAAGGTGAGGATGACAAAAGAGGAAGTCATAATCTCAAGAGTCCACACAATTAGGACAATATAATGGGCTCACATATATATCCAGAGTACCCAGTGTTAGAACTTGGGCTATAATACCATGTGTAACGCCCCGCCACGAAACCCCAAAGGACAACACATCTAAGTAGCAATTATGACACAATTTTATTTTTTTTAAAGTGAAACAACATATAGATCATACTATCAACTAATATAGAATAAACTAAACGTACATATGCTATTACTGTTTCCTTTAGGGTATCATGATAACATTACGTGCATACATTCCTAACATGCTCTAATCCAACATCTAAAATTAACCAACCCTCAAAAGTTAATTATAAATCCGTTGTATTAAGGAAATGAACATCATATGTTCATACATCATATTAAATAAATAATCATAAATTATCAAACGTTAAACCCAAGGAGTACATACATAGCTTTTATTACATAAAGTTGCATCATTTCATGATTACATAATTACAACAATACTTCCCAACATGCACCAAGAAGGATACATTAGATACAAGATAACATACAACATAAATGATTACATAACATCAATACTATCTCAAGTCTGGCATAAGATCTGGAATCTCCACATAAGGTACATCATCCATGCTCATGAACATCAACTGGGAACCCAATGGAGTGCATAGCACGTTCCACCTGACCATGTGGAACCCTAAGGTCCACCCCCCATGTTAGGAGATAACAATAAGGTACCACCACAAAACAATCAAGAAGAACAATAGCACAACATAAAGGCTAACATGACCCCAACATACAAAGTATAACAAAATATCAATAATAGTGACACTGCTTCCAGTGGCACATAAAACGACATGGGGAACACAAGACTAGGCAATGCTAGACTGCAGTAGGGAAGAGTGTCATCGCATGGTACAGGCATGGGTTATCTGACATTCCTCTCACTAGGATCTGGCCCACATCTATGGTTGTCTGACATTCCTCTCACTAGGACCCGACCCCATACTAGGACCTAGCCCCATAGGGTGACACATGCAAAGCCAACAATCCTTTCATGAGGACAAGTTTACCTTGTCAACCAGGCCTTCTCACCCAATCCTTAGCCTAAACAAGCACTACAGGCATGGGTGAGGACTATGTTATCTTATTTATGTGAAAATTACGCATCCCCCCAATTCATTATTTAGGTTATCACTAGATTAAGAAACTCCCAATGGGTTGTCCAAGTCACCACTTTGGGATTTGACCCCCATTGAGAGCCACCCCCCCTACTTGCAACTAGAAGACCCAATTCATCAAACAGGGTAAAGCCATCTTGCACACTAAACGAAACCACAAGAAACACATATCTA
>VDFB02275375.1:0-23702 GCA_007258455.2 Sequoia sempervirens
TATCCATCATTTTCAGACAAGATGTTCCACTTTATTCATTATTCAACATAAAATCTCATGACATATTCAACACAAGACCACGATTTCTTACCTTTTTAGATGCATGTAAACACCATTTATCACTTCATAAGCATAAAATTCTAGATTTAGCACACATTCTTCACATACATACACAAATCCACATCACCAGGAGTCACATCACAAGGCTATACACAAGGGTCCATAATGCATCCCCAATACAAATAATATCGGTGCATTGCACACTACAACGAGGGTTCTATCCTTTCCATTAGTTTTTTGCACTATTGGACCAACATCACCAAGGGACAAATTTCAGGTTGCAAGGTGAGGATGACAAAAGAGGAAGTCATAATCTCAAGAGTCCACACAATTAGGACAATATAATGGGCTCACATATATATCCAGAGTACCCAGTGTTAGAACTTGGGCTCTAATACCATGTGTAACGCCCCGCCACGAAACCCCAAAGGACAACACATCTAAGTAGCAATTATGACACAATTTTATTTTTTTTAAAGTGAAACAACATATAGATCATACTATCAACTAATATAGAATAAACTAAACGTACATATGCTATTACTGTTTCCTTTAGGGTATCATGATAACATTACGTGCATACATTCCTAACATGCTCTAATCCAACATCTAAAATTAACCAACCCTCAAAAGTTAATTATAAATCCGTTGTATTAAGGAAATGAACATCATATGTCCATACATCATATTAAATAAATAATCATAAATTATCAAACGTTAAAACCAAGGAGTACATACATAGCTTTTATTACATAAAGTTGCATCATTTCATGATTACATAATTACAACAATACTTCCCAACATGCACCAAGAAGGATACATTAGATACAAGATAACATACAACATAAATGATTACATAACATCAATACTATCTCAAGTCTGGCATAAGATCTGGAATCTCCACATAAGGTACATCATCCATGCTCATGAACATCAACTGGGAACCCAATGGAGTGCATAGCACGTTCCACCTGACCATGTGGAACCCTAAGGTCCACCCCCCATGTTAGGAGATAACAATAAGGTACCACCACAAAACAATCAAGAAGAACAATAGCACAACATAAAGGCTAACATGACCCCAACATACAAAGTATAACAAAATATCAATAATAGTGACACTGCTTCCAGTGGCACATAAAACGACATGGGGAACACAAGACTAGGCAATGCTAGACTGCAGTAGGGAAGAGTGTCATCGCATGGTACAGGCATGGGTTATCTGACATTCCTCTCACTAGGATCTGGCCCACATCTATGGTTGTCTGACATTCCTCTCACTAGGACCCGACCCCATACTAGGACCTAGCCCCATAGGGTGACACATGCAAAGCCAACAATCCTTTCATGAGGACAAGTTTACCTTGTCAACCAGGCCTTCTCACCCAATCCTTAGCCTAAACAAGCACTACAGGCATGGGTGAGGACTATGTTATCTTATTTATGTGAAAATTACACATCCCCCCAATTCATTATTTAGGTTATCACTAGATTAAGAAACTCCCAATGGGTTGTCCAAGTCACCACTTTGGGATTTGACCCCCATTGAGAGCCACCCCCCCTACTTGCAACTAGAAGACCCAATTCATCAAACAGGGTAAATCCATCTTGCACACTAAACGAAACCACAAGAAACACATATCTAGAGTAAGACATGGGCCCTCTTGCTCACAAATCACAACCATAATGATAAGTCAACAATGCAAGGGTAGAGACCCTCTTGAACACAATTCACAATCTCAAAAAAATACCAACCACTTCCATGTGAATAGCACAAAACTCATGCAAACACTCATGGCTTGATATGGGTTGTCCTGGTGGATCTTCCTAGGCCTCGACCCCCATCCTGGGTTGTCCTGGCAGCCTCACTTGATCCCGACACCCCATCCAAACTCATGCAAGTAAAACCAAACTCCTCTCTAACCTTTGGAAGCCTACCACAAAACTTCACATAAATGACTCCCATAACAAACAATAACTCAAAATCACATTCATTTCACTACTCAAGCACTATATTCAATGCTAATAATCAAACAACAATACATCCCATTTTATAATAACCAGCATAAATCTCAATACAAAAAACCAATCCCATTGTTCAACCACAAAATACATTTCTTTTACATTCATATCACTCTTCAACCATTATCCACATATTCCCCTTAAAGGGTCATATACCACAATAACAAATATGCTAAATAATTAATTACATAAAGAGTTTACAATTTCCCTTAATAAATAATTATAAAAGCAATCAACATTCTTTAATTCACATAAGGTATTCTAATTCAACTCTCCAATCACCTAACTATACGCAAATCAATTTCCCTACTAATTACCCATCTCACTTATTTACATAATCAACTAATTATAATGGAAGAGATATTCTTTTTCTAAAACCATAATTAATATATATATATATATATACATGCATTATATATGTATATGTTTATATTACAAACAGAATGTTGTTACTTTACAATACATTATATTAGATTATATATATTTAAACATACATAAACACACACACACACATATATATACATATATATATATATATATGTATATATATATATATATGTATCTATATATATATATATGTATATATATATACATATATATATATATATGTATGTATATTTATATACATATATATGTATATATATGTGTGTGTGTGTGTATGTGTATATATACACATATATATACATATATATTTTTTTTATATGTATCCAATTCGAATGCTAACTTCAGTTATATTCATCAAATATATGGAGATGCATACGCATAAAAAATAACTTTGATTACAAAGCATATAATATGCTTATTGAAATGAAACACAAAGCAAGACAAATGACATATACAATATATGTTATGTATATCGAGATTAACTCATTATAGAGTGTATAGTATTGGATAAAAACTAAAGTAAAAACTAAGATTGTATGTATTTAAAGTAGGTGCCAAAAATAAAGACAACACAATGATATTCCAAACTCATTCGAAATAGAGAGAGAGAGAGAGAAATGACAAAGTGCCATATTGTATGCCAAAATAGACCTACGCATGCCTTGAATTATTCACATTGAGTGATCACAAAGAAGGAAAAATAAACGCACATAAAGTAGTGAGTTTAACAACATTCAATTACATGCAAATCAATTTTCAATCTATACCGATCAAAATGCACCTACAGAGAATGAAAGACAAGCATTAATGAATCCAAAACAAAGGCTAATTCGAGTGCTATGCACAGAGGATGATTCAATTTCCCAAACCAAGATACAACTTCACCGAATGAACCATATTAGAAAGCAAAGCAAGTTTCATATATCAAAATCGCAATAATATCAATTGTCAATATAAATCGGCTATTTTCTTTGAATATCAAATGCCAACAACAAGGTGTATTCAACGCAACACATAAGGTTTAATCGAATTATCAAGCATAAAGTATCTTCATTATTATAAAGCGTGATAGGTCAAATCTAAAATAAGTGCATTGAAACAATTTGGAGACCATAAGATACACTTGGACCTAGCTTAAACAATACCTATAGCCAACGTAGGGAACGAGGTTTACTCGCAAGCCTAAGTTTATCTATTTAATGGATTCTAAAATATCCAATATAAAACAAAGAAAACAACAAATGATAACAATGATCTGAGAGAGGCCTATCAATTAAAGTCACAAACCCTATTATCGACACGGCTTACCCAATAACAATGCAGATGCAAGGAAGGAAAATGTAGTATGTTCTTCCATAAACAAACATTGACTACCACATACAATAGGTTACAAAGAACGATTATCAAATGAAATGCGAATACCACAAGTACAAAATACAATAGCCTTCCTAAAACAAAAGCATGGTGTAGGAATTAAAGATACAGTATCTATTAAAATATAGCCAACAACAAGAAACAAAATTGTAATGATCAGAAACTTCAAGAGTAAACACGGTAACATGGGTCAAAGGCGCCACTGAGTAGTGGAATTGAATGGAAGAGGGTGCAAATCAAAGCTACAGGATGCAAAAACTTGTAGGGAATGCTCAAACAATTTACTGTAAAGGGCTAGAAGATCCTTAGAAAAATAAAATGCCTTTATTAAATTGCACAACTCAGAAATTAGCAAGAAATTGTTTTGCTTCAAACAACTCATTCACTCTATTTTTATTTTCTACCAAATTAAAATTGAGTAGTGTAGCTGAAGATTGATGTCGAGATCAAGCTCAGGTCAATTTGCAGCTTCAACTTCTTCAAACATTAAACAAATACCGCAAAAACCCCATTTCAAAACTTCCCCCAAAACCAGAGAAGAGCCTCCAAGAACAAGAACATTCACGGGAAGAGGCAAACAAGATTAGTTTTCTCGAAAATTTGCAAAATCCCTAACTACCTCTTTATTATTATTTTTATAATTTTAACTATATCTTATTTATTTTATTATAACTTCTAATAGTATAAAAGAATTTATTTATAATTATCAAAATACCAAGCAATGCCCATCCACCAAGTGAAGTCACAACAATACTAATGGACCAACCGACCAACAGGGTGAATCACGAAGGGGCATTACAAGAAAAATGTACCATATTATTATAGTATTTTTATAGTACTCAAATATATATATTATATATTTCTCTCTAGATATTTATATATTAATTAATAATTTAATATAACAAATTACTAACATACCTAGTAATAATATATATAGTAATTATCTCACTATATTTCTCCCTCACTATATTAGAGATAGTAATAGTAAATATAGTATACCTAGGTATATATATAGAGCAATTACATTACATTAAATTTTACTATAGTATAGGTAATAAGAAATGTATAGTAAATGGATATCTCTCCATAGATGAATAATCTCTCTCTCTCACTCTCTCTCTCTCTCTATATATATATATATCACTTATATCTTTATGTTTCTCTCTCCATCTCCTACTCTCTTGTTGTCTCCCTCTTTCTATCTTTGTTTCTCCCTTTCTCCTTCCATCGCTCCCTCTATATATTTACCTCTCTCTCTCTCTCTCTCTCTCTCTCTCTCTCTCATCTCTCTCTCTCCCTCTCCTCTCTCCCTATCATTTCCTCCAGTGAGTGGGCACCAACTTTTTTCACCACCACAAATAACCAGCCACTGCTCTCAGCCTATCTGAACCCAAAACACATCCAGCCATCTCCTTCTCCTCTCCTCTCTATCTCTCTCCCCTATCTATCTCTTCCTCCATCTCTATCCTCTCTCTCTCCCCCATTTTCCCCACTATCTATCTATCCTCCCTCCATTCCTCCCTGTCATTCTTTCCTTCCATCCCTCTTTATCTATTTATCCATATATCCCTCTCCTTCCACCTTCTTCCTCTATCTCATTTCTCTCCACTGTTTCCTCCCTCTGTCCTTCCATCTCTTCAATTCAGATCCTCTCCTCCCCTCTCCACCATATATCCTTTCTATATTTATTTATCTCTCCATCTCCCTTCTCATTGTCCTCTTTCTTGAATATCTCCCTCTCCCTCTCCCTCTCCCTCTCTCTCTCTCCTTCCATATCTCCCTCTATATATTTATCTCTCTTAGATCTCAATGCTCTATCCTTCTCTCCCTCTTTATACCCCTCTCTCTCCCTCTCGCCCCCTCTTTCTATATCTCTCTACTCTTCTCTCCTCTTTTCCTCCTTGTCCCTCCCTCTTTGTTATATATCTGTATATCCTATATCTCTCTCCCATTTTCTCTCCACTCTCCATCTCTGTTATCTATCTTTGTCTTTTCATTTGTCTATCTTTGATGTCTCTCCACTCCCTGGGCCATGTCCACTCTATCTCTCCCATATCTCCCATCTCTCTGTTTATATCTCCCTCCATTCTCCCTCTTCCTCTCTTGCTCTATCTTCATCTCCACCTCTATTTTCCTCCCTCCCCCTCTATCTCTAGACATGTCTCCCTCTCTCTATCCATCCACCTCTCTCCCTCTCTCTCCCTCTCCCTCTTCCCCTTCCCATACCTCTATATATATCGCTTTCCCTCTCTATCTTTATCTCTCCATATTTCTTCTTCCATCTCTCCCTCTATCTTTATAGATTGTTATCTCTTTATCTCTCTACTCATGTATCTCTCCCTCTCTCTACCTCTCTCTATCTTTATCTTTATCAGGGAAAAATTTAGTGGTGAATCTTTGCCAATTGGAAAATAATTGAAATTGGGACCTCCGAAAATGGTGAATAGTACAAGCTAAAAAGGATGTTGAATTTCCAGGTTTTTACAAAAAAATAATTTCATCTCGATTAATTCGCCTATTTAAACAATGTGTCATTGGAACTGATTCGCCAGTAGTTTATACTGTAATTATAAATATTAATTATATTCGCCAATAATATTATATTCCTACCATTAATTTTGGGGCAATATCGTCACTAATAATAAATTACCATTTAATTTTGGGGCTTTTATTTATTGCCATCGATTAGCCTTTTAATCGGATGACTGCAAATTAATTTCGTGACCTAATATGGATGTTCCTTTTAAAAGGCTTGTTGAGGCCCGAAATTTGTTTTGGGCCACACGATTATATGCATGTGCCTTTTAAAAGGCTTGTTGCAGCCCATAATTTGTTTTGGGCCTCAACAAGCCTTTTAAAAGGCACATGCGTATTAGGTCGCAGAATTAACCTGCAACCATCCGATTAAAAATCTAATTGATGGTAACATTTTCACTTTTCATTTAGTCTTAATTTTAAAGTGATATTTTTAAAAAACACTTAATCTGTGTGTGCTCCAATGCATTTTTGATAGTGAATTTATGCTTGGTGGCAAGGGGCTCTGCCCCTCGACCCCGCCTGTATCGCGATAGGAGCGTATCGGGGCCATTGTCCCTGGACCCCACGAGGGGGCGTTGCCCCCTCGGCCCCCACAAGGGGGATATTCCCCCTTGACACCTGCAAGGGGCGTTGCCCCTTGACCCCACCAGTGGCTGCCGCCCCTAGGCCCTTACTTCAATATTACAAAAAACAAAAAAAATATGGGGGAACTGGGCTGGCCAACTATGCAAATTTTTAAAGGAGAGATTCGCCATTGTAATTAATCTTTTTCGTGATTATTCGCTAGGATTCACCACTATGATTATTATTTTTACCAATTATTCATTAAGATTCGCCAAGATTTTACAATTATTTTTAATAATGTGCATAGATTTGCCAAAAAAATTAATAATTTTTTTCAAATAAAAGGAAAGATTCGCTAGGATTTTACACCTTCGCCGAGGGGGGGGTTTCTTAAAGTTATCCCTGATCTTTATTCTCTCCCTCTCTCTTCCACTTTGTATATTATCTCTTCCATCTCTATCTATCCCTCTCCATATCCCTCTCTTTATCTCTCCCTCTCCTCTCCATATCCCTCTCTTCATCTCCACTTCCCTCTCCATCCCTATCTCTATCATCTTATCCCCCTCTCTCTCTTACTCTTCCCCTCTTTATCTCTCCTTCTTTCTACCCCTATTTCTCCCTTTCTCTCCCTATGTCCCTATTGTAAACATAAAATGAGCCTGTTGGTAATGGAGCTTGATTATCTTCCTAATTCAGAGGTTTTGTTTCAGTTGTGTTTTAATCCTTGTAAGTGGATGCATAGTTGACTTGAAGCTATCACTTCTCCATTAAGACCTTTGTTGTATAAACAAAATCATTTAATAAATGGCCTACCAATTGACCTCATGTACCACACAAATGTATGCAAAAAAAAACCAAATTTTCCCTAATTAACCTTCCACACCTCTTCGACGTACCCATTGCACACCAAGGTGCGATTTCTAGTGTAATTTGTATTAATATCTAGATGATAAAAGTTAGTTTTGTATAGAGTGTATAAAAGTGGTTTTTTTCCAAGCTAAATGTTTTGGGTAAAAACATGCACATGTACAACATGTATAGTTTGACCTAAATAAAAATATTTTTTATAATTTAAAATAAAAATAAAAATTTACTAACCTTAATTTCTATTTTTGAAAACCCCTCATGTATGTCCAAAATAATTCAAGCTAAACTAATTATAAAATTAATTTTCTTATCATGTAAACAATGGTGTCTAGATCTAGTTTCATGCCCTGATCAAAAGTTTTGCTAGGTTTTGCTACTCTCTTCTTGTTAGCTAGTTTTGTTTCTCCTTTGAGAGACTTTCTTAGTTTGTTGGTCTTTCTTGATTAGTATTTTATCTTTTAAATTGTTGTCTCATTCCTTGTGAGACTCCTCTCCTTTGCATCTATGTTTTTTTTGATATGGTCTCAGGCCCTTCCCACTTTATCTTATCAAAACAATGATGTCTAGATTATATACTATTCAATTCCATTCAAAAATATCATATAAACTATTTTTTTATCGAAAAGGTCTAGGATTTTCAATGTCAATTTGTAACACAATTAATTAAAATGTTAAAAGTGTAGAGATTAACAAAAAAAGGTAATACTACACAAATGACATTAAATTTGATGGTTATATGACCATATTTTATGTCTATCACTTCCAAACTATAATATAATGACATATATTTTTATTTTCCTTGTCTTCCATGCTGATCTCGAGATCTAATTCATTTGAATAATTAAGGGACACACATTAACTATCTCTTGATAAACATTCCATCATAATTGCAAGCATTCAACATCAACTTAAAAATTGATACAAAAATATTAGGTATTACTCTTGATAAGCACTCCATAATAATTACAAGTGTTCAAAATCAATTAAACATTGATAAGAACATATTAGGTACTAGATATCTTTTAATAAGAATTCCATCATAATTACAAGAATTCAACATCAATTTTAACATTAATATCTACATATTAGACATCTATATGATTGGTCAACCTATCTTCAAACTTGTCAAAATTATTGGATAATAGCATGATGAATTTTACCAATGTATATTGGTAGATATAGATTTGAATTTTTTAGTAGAAATGATCTCCAATTGTAAAACTAATCCAAAACATAATTTAACAATTGAATTTACAACTTATACATGGGTAAGTACAAGAAGTTAGGTCCATTTCTTTATAAAAAAGTGGAATATTTTTCCTAAAATTCAAATTTTGTCATAGTTGGAATAAAAATTTGAAGCACTTACACGTAATATTAGCATTGTGTAAATATATAAAATGTAATATTTTATGTCTAGTTTCAAATATGTAATTTATTTTAATACTTAGATGATAAAAGTTGATTTTGTATAGGATGTACAAAAATAAGGTATTGTTATTATTATTGTATGCTCTGGGTCAAAACATGCACATGTACAACCAATATAATTTGACCTAAATGAAAGTATTTTTCTAATTTATTTTGTGGAAAAATGTGTATTATGGTGAAATTTGGTTAGAATATTTTTTTTAGAATTTATTTTTTTGTACTAGCATTAATTCCTAATTTTGAAAACCCTTTACATAAAATAATTTGAGCTAAACTAATCATAACATGGCTATTTTTTTAGGAATATTATATCATTAGGTGTGTTAACACATTTATTATGGTTTGTTAAAATCATGTGTCAGTTAATATAATTGTAGACACCTGAAAATGTCTAACACATTTCTTCTAAATTCAACATCATTTCCCATCATCATCTCATCAACTCATTCGTCACCATTAATTAAATATTTTTAATTATTTGATTTGATTTGATTTATTTTTTTATTTTTTTATTCAAGGGGTAAACGCTTTTGACCGGAGCTATGAACCGGATACAACCATTCAACAATACCACCCCAACGGGGTTTGAACCTTGGTGGCAAGAACAACAATGCCACCTATAAACCATCACACCATGCCAATACCGGCATTTTTAATTATTTGATTAAGTTAATTCATTTTCCACTTTAATTAAATAATTTTTAGTTATTTAAATTATTGTTTTATCCCCATATATAATTAAATAATTTTTAACTATTTAATTAAAATCATGTATTCCTCTCATCTCACATGACTAAATCTAATTATTCCTTCATAATTAAATAAATTATTTAATTTATTTAGTTTGACTTTGGCACATTCCTCTAAAAATAAATAAAATCATTATTTTATTTACTTCCTAAAAATATTAATTCTATCTTTATTCATCTAACTCTAAATTTAGTGACCATCTCTAAATTTAGTGAGCTGACTGAAAAGAGTTTATACTCTCACTCACTCCTACTTCATTCTCTCATGCAGTCAGTGCTCCGATTCATGCAATCACTTAACTCCTCATCACAACCCTTCATTTTTCCACATGTTAAATGGACGTTCCTCATGATCTCTCAACTATCCTCATTCATTTATCTCATCTCACATCTTACACCATTGATCAAATAACTTTGAAAGCTATAAAAAACTCATCATTTATCCATTCAATCTCCTCCACGAATTTGACAAATCTTGCAACAATAGTATACTCATTTTTATCAATTTTTCTAACAAGGTTACATGCTAAGTACTTGAGCAATCCACATACTATTTAAATAGCATAATATTACATTTTTTTCTTTAACTTGTTCATATGATAATTTGTCTCCATAAAATTATTTTTGGTGTTCCCTCTTGTTAAACAAACTATTTATTTTCTCACTAACTAATTCTACATGAGACACAATGGATTGTAGTGATTGAGTAAGGGTGGTCCTATGGGATTTTGTTCTTGCATGATCTTTTATATTAACTCCACAAGTTCTTTTCTATTATTTTCAATTTTCCCTAATATATGTTTTGTTGTGTTCCTAGAGGATGATGAGGAATTTTAGGTGTTTGTTGTGGTTGTTCTTCAGGAGGGTTTTCATGTAGAGGTGAATCGGGATTTTGAAATTTTGAGGGTGAATTATCAACTCCTAAAAATTAAACAAATTCTAATTAAAAAACTAATTCAATCTACCTATTTAATACAAATTTGACACTTAAAAACTAAAAATACTTACTCCGTTGACCTCCTTGGAATCTTCGTGGCATTTTGGTGATGATTTGGAAAAAAATTGCGTACAAAATCAAGTCTACAACAAAATGAGTGTGCTTGGAAGGGTTATTAGGTTGCAAGATAAAGATAAAATGCATCATGAAACACTATTTTTTGTTTTATTATTTAAATGAGCTATAACATGAGCTTGTTATAACACACTCGTGTTATGGATCACATTGGACCAGAAAGTGGGGTGGCAACTTTTTGGTCCTCCATTTTTTGCACACACCCTACAATAGCTTACTATATTGGGAAAAATTGAGATGAACTTTCAAGAACTATTAATTAGATGTCAATCAGAAGGAAAGACAGTAGATCTAAGAGGGTTGAAGGAAAAGTCCCCACAAATGGTAAGAACTCATCAAATGCAAAAGTTTCTTAAGAAAGGAGCTAACGGATTTGTGGCCCAATTATATTCATTAGAATCCTATCAAACTAATGCTCCCACCCATCCAAATTTACAATAAATTATTGATCATCACTAAATGGTTTGTCAAAGATATTCCTAAAGGACTTCCTCCTAAGAGGGATCATGATCATTCCATACAACTAGTTATATGGATTCAAACACCTAACATCAAACCTTATAGGTTCTCATATATACAAAAAGTGAGATTAAAAAGATATGTGAGGAGATGTTAGAGGCGGAAACTATCAGGCATAGCCAAAGCACTACTTACTCCTCGCCAATGGTGATTGTGTGTAAGAACTTGGATGAAACTTGGTGCAAGTGCCTAGACTATAGATTTGTGGCAATAGAAAATGTATCCCTCTACATTTCTCCTCTTGTTTAGGCCCTCCTTGTTAAACTGAGCTTAATGTGGCCTTGATTTAGTGTTGTAATGTGTTTGACACATTCACATTAGGTCTTTGGACCTTGTAAACTAAATGAACTTAATGGTGCCTTAATTTGGGTGTTGTAAAGTGTTGTACCACACTTTCATAATAATCTAGGGTTTAAATTATTAAATGGGATTCTTTATGCTTTAATTAGACTTATTTTACATCGACAAGCCTTAATTAATGCATCTTTCTGAGGATAGTCTTGACATGAACCATCATCCTATCATAATTCATGTCTTTTTGGATTGTATGGCCCATATTTAGTGATTTGGGACTCATACACCACCTTGGACGTATGGGTCCCACCTAAGTTTTGGCGCCCCAATCTAGATTTGTAATGCCCTACTAAAATTTATAGCTAAAGCAAAAACACAACTAATTTTTTTTTTCAAAATGAAATCCAATCCCCCCCAATAATCAAAAAAAGAAAGAGATAAATAGTTCCCAATTTTTTTTTTTCCCAAAAACCACTCTTGCTTTGAAATACTTAAGATAAAAGAAAATCAGCTCAAAAATCATCTATTTACAACCCATTCAAAATCCAAATTCGTCACCCTTAAAGCTAGGCCTTTTTGAGAGGTCATATCTTGATTTTAGTTCAAAATATAACTTGAACTAAGTGCCTAACCCTTGGGTTAACACCCTAGGGGTTTTAAAAAACATAAAATAACCTTTTTTTAACCCCTTTTTGAGTCAATAAAGAAGATAAAAAAAATCAAATACCCCCAATTAAAATTTTGCAAATTAAATGCAACTTAACACTTAAAACATTTAAACACTTAAAATAAAACTATATAATAAAATATCATTCAAGTCTCAAACCACTTTACAAATTTTACATCACAATAAGACTATAGTCCCCATGGACTATTGTCAGAATTCACAGGGTTTATCACATAGGGTTCCTT
Source organism: Sequoia sempervirens (assembly GCA_007258455.2). Lineage (NCBI taxonomy): Eukaryota > Viridiplantae > Streptophyta > Pinopsida > Cupressales > Cupressaceae > Sequoia > Sequoia sempervirens. Next base: position 12,787 of record VDFB02275375.1, read on the forward strand.
GAAGACCTCCAATTCCATTGGCTATGGAATTTGTACCTGCACACTCAATTTCACACATTAATATATCCAATAAAATCATATATTCAAAGCAACTAAAACATATATATTCACAACATACAATTTCCATCACATTTAAATCACATTAGAAAATCAATTCATAGTTACAATTGTAACATAAATTCATCACCATTAAATCCTCCTAATAACATTTATTCATTTTTTGTTCATAAAGTAACGATAATTCAAAATTCATAACTTTTATTTATTCTACTTGAGCATCCATATTAATCAATAATATCTAATATGAGGTCGAAAGTTCACATCACCATAATATGAAATGAAATACAAGGTCTAATGTCAAAACATCATAACCTAAATAACATCATAAAGCATCAATCTGTATCAAAACATAATGTCAATAGTTAAAACGAAAATCAAACTATCTATCCAAAATAATAAAATAGCATAGTATCAAGTATCACTGGTGGGTCTCAAGGTGGATTTCACATGAATCTAAGTATTTCTTTGAAAAATGTGTCTCAGTTTGAGCCCCATTAGGACTCCATAATGTACTAATGGTGTATATGAGAGTCCTGTGTGTGGCTTAAACCTAAATTAAATTAAATTCTTGGTAGGATTTTATTCTCCTAGATTTGATGTTGTCTTGTAGTGTTGCAATTTTGAGGAATTTCACATAAAAAAGTATAAATGCAATGTTATTTCACTCATTTTTTTCCTAGCAAGCAATCAAGTGACCTAAGACTTTCATGAGGAGAATTCTAATAGAAAAATTACACGTTTACAAGAGAATTTAAGATCATCTAAGAGCCATAAAGAGTGCTCCAAGTGATGGCTATCAAGTAGTTTCCTCTTTAGAGCATTATTCAAGTATTAAGCATCATGTCAAAGTCATCATGCATCATGGTTTTTTTGAGCTAAATTTTTTTGTGATGTTGGGTTTTCATGACTCAAGCAAAAATTCAATTCAAGATCCACAACATTAAAGAAAGATTCAAGATCTACATCCATTGGGTCATCTCATACATATTTGCAACACTTTATTCTTAGGGTTTGGTGAATTGTAACATTGTATGTTGTTCATCATTCCTTCATTTAATTTCATTTCATTATAAGGTTTGATTTAGGCCGGGGTTTGACCAAGGTAAAACTCTTCTATCCCTAACAAAACAAATTTTTCCTCTCTTTAGTGTGATTTTGATGCAGTCAACAATTGAGAATCCATTAGATTGTCAATTGTTGCAGCAAGTTCACTTCTCTATTTTTAAAAACACATAAATGGAGAACACAAGAAATATGAAATATGAAATCTGAATTATTATTCATCCTTGAATGTTTGCAATAATAATTTCTTACAAAAGCTTCCAAATTCTCCAACTATATCATTCCAACAACACCCACCTATAGGCAAAAATATACAAACTTTATATTCTCTGAGAAATACCTACAGGCAAACAAAAAAATTAGATTATTGCTCTCTATGAGCAACAAAAGCTTACAAATCACACTTTCTTTGACATAAAATCCTCTCCTCCGTAATTAAATGTCTTATTTTCATGCCTCTTGTCCATTCTCCTCATTCAAAAAGCTTATTTTTGTGTATTGTAACGAAAAATCCCATTTCCACTTCTCTCTACTACTCATTTCCCTCGATTATGATGAATCTTTTAAAACAAAACATGGGGCTCGAAATTTTGTTCCTAAAATTATCCGGTCATTTGAAATTTTGACTTTGATTTATGAGAAAGTGCCATTTTTGACACTAGTCCTCCTACACCTAGTAATCCTCTCCCCACCAAACCCCAAAATTCCCTCTAACTCCTTTCTGGCATGAGTTTTCTCTGAATATGTATCCAATATCCATTCAAAAATTATCTTAATCACCTTTAGTCCACTCTCTTCCACTCTCCATGTCTTTTCTGTATATCCTTTTTCAACAAATACAAATCTAAAATTTCTTTAATAATAGAGTTATACACTTTATAATGTGCCTACTCACAGACACAGTGGATTTTGCCTTTTTGGCAAATTACAATTTTCAAACATTTTTAAATCCACTAATAACTGAATCAATTAATAAATTGATTTTCCTTTACAATCCCAACATCAAGCCTTACTGTGTTGGAGGAGTTGAAGATTTAATTAAATTGTGCTTGCAAGAAAAACCAAGACAAAACTCAAAAATTAAAATTAATATATTTTTGATGTGCAGGATTGTTTGTGCACCTGGATGCTCTTGCATCAAACATCCCGGGTAAATGAAATGTTTCATGAGTGAGTGAGAACTCATGAACATTTGAATATCCTATGTTTATTCATCATCCACCTTTCTTCCTTATCTACTTGATTTTTCTTCTTCTCCTTGTTCTAAAACTTCCTGTCTCTCCCTTCCTTCATCTTTCCCCTCTTTCCTCTCATGTAATTCATCTTGTTGTACCAAGTTTCATCTTCCCACTTCCCTTTATCATTCTTAACTTCTGCATATAAATCGACACTAACAAAATCATAGAAGTCAATGAATTCACTTTGCACATTCCCTTCACCTATTCATTCTTCACTTTCTTCTTCCTCTATTTTGTTTTCCTCCTTTCTTGCTGCAACATCCTTTTCAATATCCTCATAGCTTTCAATTTTAACCATATCACTTACATACAAATTGAATTCATCAAAAGATTCACAAGATGCAAATTTTACCTCATCTTTCAATGCCATAAATTTTGCTTCACCCATTGTCAATGCAAGCCACTCATTTTCAACTATTGCAATTTGCATTAATAATTCATCTTTTCCTTTATTTTCTATTGCTCTTTCCCCTCTTTCATTTAAGACATTTATGCATTCTTCTTCACATTGCTGCCCCAAATTATGAATCATCTTCACGTCCTCATGAAAAACAAACTTTGTTCCAACTTGACAATTCTCTATCTCTACAACTTCACTTTCTTCTTTTATGACAATACTATCCCTTATACTCATTTCTATATCCACAATTTCATTAAATTCCTTTAAAAGTAACACAACATCAAACTCATTTTCACAAATATCACATAAATAACCTTTTACTTGTGTGTCTTCTTGCTTTACTACTGCTGTCCCAACTTTTTCTTTTTGACTATCTGCTGCAATCTTGTTACTCTCTTCTTCTACCTCTTCCATTGCACTCAAATGTGCCATTTTATTCAACATATTTATGTCTTCCAAAGATAAATTGCTAGCCCAACTTCACAGTCACTTACTTCAACATATTATTTTATCTTTTCTTCATACAAATCAGTATTTACTTTGCAAAACTCAAAAGAAGGAGATAATACCTTTGTTTTTGCTGCTGCAACCTCTTTTCTTGTGCATGCAATTTCATTTTTATTTTCTTTTATATTATCAACAAGATACACATATGTTGCTACCTCTTTCTTTCTCCATTTTTCCTTTGTGCCTTCCTTCTCTCTTTCCTTTGGGTTTCTTTCTTAGAGTCCGTGATTTTAAAGGCTGGGTTCTACATGACTTTCTTTCCCATTCTTTTCCAACTATAACTTACAACTTTGTACTCTAACATTCTCCTTTCATTGTTCACTTTTGGACAAACCCTCTAATTTTTCTCTTTCTTCTCTCATTGTCCTTTCTATTACAACTCTCCTTTTCCCTTCTTCATCTCCTGCATTACAACTTCATTAGTTGTAAATTTGTTATGAAACAAATAATGAAACTCAACTTCATCTATTTTTTGATCTTCCTCAACTATAGCTTGCTTCTTCATTCCCAAGCTTTCCTCAAGGGCATCCAATCTCACTTCTATCTTTTTCAACTTTGCAAAGAGATTCTTTTCTCTCACTTTTTTCCAATACTCTTCCCAAAATAACATCCTCACGTGCCTTCTAATGACCCATTTTGTCTTCTTTTTCAAAGCCATTTTCAGAGACTCATAAGTCCCTCTGCAGTTACAAGTCCTCCTTGCAACAATCTCTTTCACTTTAGGGTATCAACCATCTACAATCATAGGTCCTCCCTGCAACAAACTCACTCTTGCCTATCCTATACCCAATAGATGGTTTCTAGAAGACACACCTCTCTCTCGTGCACCTTCAACCCAACCTTGACCTTTACTGGAGGATAGTAGTCACAGACCCACTTTCATGCCTACAACAAACATACTTTCTCACAACTCTCTCTCTTGCAACTTCACCACTTCACTCTTCACCAAAAAAATCTCTTGCAACAAACTCATACTCAACACATCTCACACCCCAACAAGATCAACTTGTTTTGATACCATTTGATGCAATACAACAATTGAGAATCCATAGGATTGTCAATTTTGTTGCAGCAAGTCTATACTTTTATTTTAAAACACATAAATGGAGAAAATACAAGGAATATGAAATATAAAATATTCTTTATTCCTAAATGTTTTAAAGTTGGATCCTTTTCCTGTAGTGTTCTCAAAAGAAAACAACATGAATAAATGAGTTAGGACAAGGGATTTTGTAAGTTAAAACAAGGATTCTCATGAAATCCATTTTGGTAAACTCAAAATAGGAAATGAAAATACAAAAACATAATAGAATGATAAACCAAAGATTAAATCCTAATTTAAATAGCAAACACTTGATCCCATGGGGGAATTGGTGCCAATTTGATGTGAAAATTGGCCCTTTCCCAATTCCTATGATCCAAGATTCAAATGTTGAAGATGATGTTGATCCACTTTGATGAGAAGATGAGAACTCCAAGCCAAATCTGCAAAAACCCTAGCTAAGAATTTGAATTTCACGATGGAATGGAAACACAAGTATTTTAGCATGGTAACTTTGCTTGGATTGTGGATGATAAAATGAGGAGAGGTGCTCTTCATTTATAGGATTTCAAGATGGATGAATGCCCAAACTTGAGCAATGTGGGACTAACATTCATCCAATGATATGGTGCCACTTGTCAAGCTATGAATGGATGATGGTTGTGCAAGATTTGAGGTTTGTGCCAATAAATGCCAATATTTGAAATTCAAATTTGTTGAAATGACATGTAAGAGGGAAGGGAAAATTCAATAAATGACACTTGGCTCAAGGCAAAGGACATGAAAAAGGTTTTAAATGCCTTGTTAATAAGTATAAGACTGGAATTTTGAATTCAAACTTGGAAAATATTCTAAAAGATACCTTGTGAGGAAAATAGGGATTTAATAAATGAATTAAATCTATTTTCATGTGCAACTTGTACTTTTTATCTAGGAGGATGTGACATGAGGATTAGATTTCAAATTAATCAAAGGTTAATTAATCTAATAGAGATTAATGATGTGACTGCATTTGACTTAGGTTTGGTGGATTTATTTTAAACTCTATAAGAGAGGAATATGATAGACTAATTAAATAAATCCTTTTGACTTATTTAATTAAAAGGGGTGCTAGGGATTAAACAAACAAGGCCTTATTCTATTTTAATGGGATGTACTTTAGGGATTTAACTTCCAAAATTAAATTGATTATTTAATTAAATAGGATAATTAGATCAGATGGATTTAATTAATAAGAGAAATGACTTTGATTTAGATAGAAGTGGATTTATTTTTAACCAAGAGAGATACCATGAATAATTGATAAGGGAATTTTGATTTAAATCTCTTTTAGACTTCAGAGGAATGATTTAGGGAAGAAACGATGTTAGTAAGTCGGGATCAGGTGCACAATGTCAATCAATATATTTTCGATGTCTACAGTTTGCAATAATAATTTCTTACAAAATATTCCACATTCTCCAACTATATCATTCCAACAACACCCACCTATAGGAAAACATATACAAACTTCATATTCTCTAAGAAATACCTATATGCAAAAAAAAATAAAAATAGATCATTGCTCTCTATGAGCAACAAAAGGAAGCAATAACACACTTTCTTTGACAGCAAATCCTCTCCTCTCCAAAACAATGCTCATTTTCACAGCTTCTATGCATCCATTTTCCTATTCAAAAGCTTATTTTTGTATTGCAACAAGAAAACTTGTCACTTCTTTCCATCATTGCTCCCTGATTATGATGAATCTTTTAAAACAAAAACATGGGTTTTGTGCATCTTGTTCTCAGCTTTCTGGATCATTTTGAAATTTTTGATTTTGATTTTGTATGAGAAAGTTATGCCATTTTTACTAATAAATTTCCTCTCAGGTATAACTCTAGTAATCTCTCTCTCCTAGTCAAACCTTCTGAATTCCCCTAACTCTTTTCTTGGCATGAGTTTTTCTCTTCTTGGAATATGCATTCAATATCCATTCAAAAATTATCTTCTCACCTCTCAATCCACTCTCTCCACTTCCTCCATGCCTTGCATCTCCTTTTTTCAACAAATACAAATTCAAATTTTTGAAGAGTTATAATTTACAATAAATGCCCACTCATAGACTGGGTGTGGGATTTTTCCTTTTGAAAAATTACAATTTTCAAACATTTTTAAATCAACTAACAACTAAATCAATTAATCAATTGATTTTCTTTTACAATCCCAACATCAAACCTTACTGTGCTGGAGGAGTTAAAGATTTAATTAAATTGTGCCTGCAAGAAAAAACCAAGACAAAACTCAAAAAATAAAATTAATATATTTTTTGATGTGTAGGGTTGTTTATGCACCCAAATGCTCCTGCATCAAATTTACAGGTCTAGGTTGAAGATCCCCTAAGGATAAAAGATTGGAAAGAAGTTGTCAAGTATTCAAAGTTGTCACATCACCTACAAGATCATTAAAGGACACCTACAGAGCATAATTTTACATTTCAAATCTGGAAACCAGGTTGAAAAGATAGAGTAGAGGTTGAATAGCATATTCAAATCCTAATTCTCTGAAAAGGCCAAGCATGAATGATACACCACTTCTGGTGTATGAGTCCTAGTATAGTCAAGTTTCCAAATTTCAAGTGTTTTAGACTTTTCTCTGCCAAATTCTTGTTCCTATCTAGAAATCCGAATTTGGGACTAAATCACCCAGACTGGCGTCTGAGTCCTAGTGTGCATTAAATTTATAATATTCAACATTTCAGGTCTCCATTCAGGCTTCTATAGGTTTCTAGGTGCACATTTCTAGTTTTCTATTTTGTTTTGCACTCATTTCTAGGTCTTTTAGTGAAGTCTTGCATATCATTAGGTTTAATCATTAGATCTTGTGTATTGCTAGTCTTTCCAAGCCCTAGCTTGGTGGTGAACCCATCCTTAGTTACTAATCATACCTTAGGACACCCTATTGCAAGATCTCTTTCCTTCATTAAATCCTTGGATTGAGATCTCTAGGGTTTGCTTGAGTGAAACTAAGTGGAATAGGTCCTAACCTTAGTGTTCTATCTCTCAAAAAGATAGAGCCCCCTATTATCGTTGTTTCAAGAATGCTCAACAAACATTCACCATCAAAGATAAGATTCTTATTCCATTCATTCATTATTTTCTAGATGAATTGAATGGAGCTATGCATTTTATAAAGTTGGATCTTTGATCAGGTAATCACCAAATTTGAATTAAGGAAGAAGATATTCCAAAGATAACATTTAGGATTCATGAGGGGTATTATGATTTTTTGGTGATGTCATTTGGTATTACCAATGTACTGCCTACATTTCAAATTTTGATGAACTCCATATCTAAGAAATTATTGAGGAAGTTTGTATTAGTGTTCTTTGATGATATGTTGATTTATAGCAAGACATGGGAAAAATACTTGCAACATGTAGATCAAGCATTACAAGTTCTTGAAGATCGTCAAATCTATGCTAAGCTATTCAAGTGTGCTTTTGGTCTCAATGAGGTGGAGTGCTTGGGACACATGGTTTCACATGAAGGAGTAAAGGTGGATCCTAACAAAATTAAGGTTATTATAGAATGGCTTATTCCAAAAACCATTAAGAAATTGAGGGGTTTCTTGAGATTGATTGGATGTACTATAGAATATTTCTAAAGAAATATGGTCATATAGCAACACCCCTCATAGATTTATTGAAGAAGGATTATTTTAATTGGAATGATTCCACCAATGCACCATTTGAGAGATTGAAGGAGGTTATGTGTACAACTCTAGTGTTTTCGACTCTAGAATTCACCAAGGATTTTATTATGAGATTTGATGCTTTAAGAAATGGTATAGAAGCAACTTTATCATGAAAGAGGGTCATCTCATTGCTTTTGAGAGTCATGAATTAAATGGTACAAATCAACTCAAACCTATTTATGAGAAGGAAATGATAGCTATTCTTCATGGAGTAAAACAATGAAGGCCTTATCTAATGGGTAGACACTTCAAGGTCAAGATAGATCATGATAACCTAAAATATTTTTTAGAACAAAAAATATCTTCTGAAGAGAAACAAAAATAGATCACTAAGATGTTGGGATATGAATTTGAGATTGTATATAATAAAATGAAGGAAAATGTTGTGGAAGATGCACTTCCTAGAAAGGGTGAGAAGGATGAAGCTTTATTATTTTTTATTTCAATATTACAAGAAAATTGGGTAGTAGAAGCCAAAACATAGTGGAATAATGATGTTGGTACAAGTAATCTCATTCAACAGTTACAAAGTGATCCTAATAGTTTAGATAAGTTTTGTTGGAAGGGAGATGCTCTATAGTATAAAGAGAAAATATATCTTTAGAAGAATTCCACTCTTAAGCAAAATATTCTCATAGAACTTCACGAGTCTCTAGTTGGTGGTAATTTAGGATTTTTGAAGAGGTATATCTCTATAAAAACATGTCAATGAGGATGAGATGAATAAACTATTTCAAGGTCTATACAAACCATAGTGCCTAGTGTAGATGATATTGAGGTAGAAAATTCCAACAAGGCAAGGCGAGACCAGGGAAAATGATCCAAACATGAAATTGATGAGACTTGTATCCGAAATGACAAAGTCACAAGTCAAGGGTTTCAATACTAAAAGGGAAGAATGAACAAGTTAGGGTCCTCACTTAAGGACAACCTTATTGTGGTTGGTCTTAGTGAAGTAAAAGAGAAAAACACATTTAGTGAGGTGTTGCATGGAAATAAGCCAAATCCCATGTGGGGTCCAAGCTTTGTCAACCTAGTCTTTGAGGATACTTTCATGGTGGACCCTACCCATGAAATATACAACTAACGTTAAATTCTCTAGTAATTTATAAGCATTATCAAAACTAAGAATGGGAAGAATCATATCTGATTGTGTTTTAGGGGACATACCTCGTGGAACAGTTTGGGTACACAATTTTGATTGTGTTTGAGTGAGGGAGCCATTGGATGTTATTGTCAATACTTCAACTGCACTAGAAGCAATTCTGGAGGAAAGAAAGGTTGAGGCATATAAAGAGGGGCAAAAAGCCCACAAGCTAAGAGACATAACTAGTGCCACAATAAATGTAGGTAGAAAAAATCCTATAGAAGTGGTGTGATATAGACACATAGCAAAGAAAAACCAAAACCTTCAATCCTAACTATATTATTTTTTATTTTTCCTAAAATATTATCTTGTGTTTAGGCTCAGATGCATGAGAATTGTAATGGATATTTGAGTAAGGGTTATGTTCATCGTGCTCTTCTAACAAATTTTTGCATGCATATGATTAGGAGAAGGAGGGGTGACTAAAATGAAAAATAAAAAAATTAAAGTAATGCAAAAAATAGTTTGATCCTAATTAAAATTGTAAAAAAATGATATAAAGTAACCTCCTGGATATTAGGGAATTGTTAATGGGATGAAAATTTTGTTGATTGAGCTTACAAATGTAAACACACTTTTCCTTGTTCATATTTATTGTAAATTGACAAGAGAAAATGAGAAACAAAGGGTAGTGGGTGTAGTTATAAATATTTTATTTTTTTGATAAGTTCATAATGCACATTGTTATGGATTTAACTAACTAAGCAATAACACATTCACATTTATAATGTATGTTTCATTTTGTGTCCCCTTTGGATTTCCCCACTAGTTATAACTGATTTGAGAGATTTAATGTGGGTAATCATGTCATGTGCTTTTGGTTTGTGGTTTTCCCTTCCCTTCACCTTAGTCAGTTACCCAAATTCAATATTTTTTAAAAATTTACTGAGTGCAGGGGTTATTTGAGGTTTCCATGTGGATAAGTGCATGGATCTGTGACACAATTTTGGCTCTTAAGATGCCACTTTTTTTTTGAAATCAGAAAAATCTGATTGCACGAGAAAATGAAGATAGTTATGCTCAAAATTTCAAGATGTAGCAACATCAAAAGTTGAAGTGCTCCAAGTCTAGTTTCTAAGCTACTAATTTTTTTTCAAATTAATGAAGATTAAGGGTCTCAAAAGGGGGGGGCAAAACAGGTCCTTTTTTTATTAAAAAAAATAGCATAGTGCCTAAGGGCTTCCCCCTTTTTGATTAACTTGTTTTTAGAATTTCAAAAATCCCAGCGGTGAGAAATTAACTAACACCATGTAGTTTATCCTCCTTCTTTCGGATAATTTTTTTAATGAATATATAATATTTTATGAATTTTCAAAGTGGACACATCCTGAAAAGTTGAAATTTGAGCAAGCTCCCCCCAATTTTTTTTGAAAACTAATCGAAAATTGATTTTTTTTTCATCATGTGTAGAATGGAGTCTAGTTTCAAAAAATGTAATTTGTTTCATGTTTCAATGAACGACTAAAAATCTATCCTAAAACTAGCACATGTTGGTTTTTGACCAAAAATGGAGGCATTTGCAATAGAAGCCATGGATCAAAACCTTAACTAAATCAAAATGAAAAAATAATTATATATTTAGATAGCTAAGAGAGAGGTTAATGCTATCATGGTTTTTTTTATAAACTTGCATTGAAAGACATGCAAATGAGACAGGGAGCATAGACGAAAATATGAGGAAATTTGGAAAATCCTATCAATTAACACATCCAAAGCAGGTCATTT
>VDFB02275376.1:0-20297 GCA_007258455.2 Sequoia sempervirens
TTGGATAGAATCAACAAAGGCTGTTGGTAGGCTATTGAACCAATCCCTAGCTTCTTCGGTGAGTGACATCATGAACAACCTCATATGTAAATCTTCATATGATACATCCAAGTCTTCGACAAAAGCATTAAAATTCCTCAAATGATCTTCAATAGTAATTGCACTGCTCCCTGTAAACATAGGAACAAGACTTCTCCAACTGCTATCCATAGGGTAAGGGTATAATTGAAACCCTGTCAAATCAAATTGTTTGATCATTGTTGTATATTTTTGAGGGGGAGGATTATGCAAGTGTTGATACTGGTACACTGGATTATTGTATTGTGTATGAAGATATGGCACATATTGTTGACCATGAGGTGGTTGTACATTTGTATGTTGTGAAGCAATATACGGTGGATGGTTTGGTTGCTTGTATTGATTTCTCATATGATTCTAAGGAGCCTTTGATGGGTCTGAAGGCCCTGTATTATCATTTCCCTGCCTATGAGGCGGTATATACTTTGAAAAACCAGCTGTTTGAGCATCAATTTGGGCTTTCTGCAATTTCAAGTCTTCGACTGCTTTTATCATTTGGATCTTTTCTCATTCATCTTTTTCCCTTTCTACTTCTTGTTTATGAAAGTCGAACTATACTTCTACTTCTTCACGAGTTGAGAACTCATAGTTTTCTTGAGGAATTATATGATCAATAGACACACTTTGATTACCCTCCATTCTTTGATCATATTCCCAGTTGACATCTGATTCATTCAACTTCGAGTTTAGCATCGAACTCTGCTGGTTTCTAAGGATTATAAAAAGGATTTCTTTGTTCTTCAGGGGTACAAGGTTCTACACTTGAATTATCTCTCCATGTATCATAACAGTCATATGTCTCACAATGTGGTCTTGATGCTTTATCTTTGTTCGTTATGCACATGTCCTCTTTATATTCTTACCCTTATCGACCTTATCATCCTTATGTGTCCACTTATTGTTGCCAGCAGGACCTCCAAAAGGACCTTCTTTGTATTGGGATCTTCTACCATTCATGTTGAATTGATGCAATTTTTTTGTCAGAGTCACCACTAACTTTGTGAAAAGTGAGAAAAATGAAACTATTCTTGATTTTATCCCCCAGCGGAATCACCTTTTCAGAAACTTCTCAAATTATGAATTTTTCTTCAATGACTCTATATGATGATCTTCAACCGGATATCCTGCAATAAGTTCCTTAGTAAAGTCGCCAATTTGTTAGCTCTCAAAAACGCAAGCAAAATACCTCAAGAGGTTGCCAGTCTCTTGGTACATTTCAGGGTAACAGACAAGGCCAAATGATTTAGACCTTCTACTCTTCAGGTGCTGCCAGACCTAGGTGGGTGTACCTATAACAATGAAATAGACTTCACCAATGTTCATTTCCTAGACCAATTTACCCACGCTGGAAAATAGGAGTGGATAAATGAGTTTTAATTTGGTATAAATTGTATAAGCAATATCAAGGAACAACTCTAATATGTTCATATGTAAAAATGAATGAAATTAAAAAGTAGAATGGTAGAGACTAGTTCCTTATTGGGTATACGGAGTTCAAATGATAATCTGAAATGAATAACCTTTTTCTAGAAGATACTCAAATAGTTTGGCACACAATTTTAAGTTTATAATTGGTATAAACATGCAAGGATGTGACTACTGAGTTCTTCTTAATAATCTAGATGAGATTCCCTAATTACTATGATTGACTAAGAGGATTTAATCTCTCCTTGAAATAATCAATTAACCCAACCATACAGATACAACAAGTGTGTACTGATAAATTGAAAAATATGCTTGATATATCAGTTTAAACAATTAGAAAACATCAACCTTGGAGACAACTTCAGCAATAATTTTAATTAACACAACAAACAACTAAAACCAAAAAAAATGCCACCAAGTCAAATAAACTCAATTGAAATCTCCATTGTTTTAGACATGCATCATAGTCTCAAAATTATCAACATTTTGTATCCTACTGTATTTTTTATTCGATCTCCCCTTCTATCATAAAAAATGAGTATTTAAACATCGGCCATATGAAAAGTCACGTCCATTCATATTCAAATCTAGGTGATCTATTGTTCAAGCCTTTTCCATGTTTATTAAACACTCGTTGAGACATCATGTAGTTCTGCCGACGCCTTGAGTCTCTCTGATAGTCATATTACATATCGCTATGAAGTCACGCAGTCTGATCGACATTTTGAGTCTCCCCGAGAATTATTCCTTCAATCTTAAGTGTATCGCTATGATTCTCGCCAATGATAAATTATTGTTGTGACTTTAGGGGTCGACAAACATTCCTTCGATTACATCATGTTTTGCCGAGATTTATCCTTCGTTAATTCTGATCACTGTGATATAGTAGTTTTCCTGTCGATAGAACTTCATTCGGCATGACTCTCTTAGCTCTCACCGATGAAGCAAGTCTCACCAATGAATATTGTTATCGGCAAGACAATGAACATTGCCAAGTCCTATTACCCATATAATCCCGTCATAGCGACATTGAGATTCGGCAGGACTTCCATGAACTAACCCCGACACATTGTTAGAATCCACCTTCATTGTATTGGAAAAACCAAATGAATGCTCTGGGACATTTCACCGATGACTTAGTTCTCGCCGATAGTCATTTTATGCTTCATCTGTATAACACACATGCACTTGTTATGACTTATATCGACGAACACTTTCTTGCCAATAGGATCCTTCTTTCACAAAGACTGCGAACTATGTCTACCTGACGTGTATTACCAAATGTAATATGATCGACAAGACATTCCCGACATCTTGCCGATAGACTGCAAAAAGACATATGTTAGTATAAAATGCTTTATGGATTGGTGAGACTTGCAATATGTTACGTCGATATGGATTCTACATTCAAATGCTCAAGGATAGACAAATTCTATGGTCCACCAAATGATGAAAACAAGCTAAAACATGGGCAAACATGATATGTAAAGCAGATGGTATGGGCATTTTTGGGAACTAATTAGTATATGCAGCCATGAAAATTTTCAAAATTTTATAGTTCTAACAACCTGCTCCATAGATCCAAACACTTTCCATTTTGTTACATGTCGATAGACACATTCACAAATGTATTGTTGGATGTCATCCATCGTAGATCCCTTCAGAAGAGGAGTCGTGTCCTACACAACCCAAAATATAGTGAGAAAAAAGAAAGAAAGCTACACTTCAAAATGGAAAGCACCATTTATAATCCTTACTTGATGGGAACATCCCCTTCCATGACCACAAACATGACATATCTTCGATTAGTTGACATGAAGTATGGTGGAGGCAACACCCAGGAGTGGTAGAGGATGAACCAACATGTAGTGACAACAACAAATGATGGGAAAATGAAAAAGTTTATGGTGAAAAGTGATCAACTATTACAATACACATATTAGGGTTATATTTTTTTTACTCATTGATAATTCATGATTAATTTATAGAAGTAAATTGTATACAATAATATATAATATATTATACTTTTAGAATAATTAGTAAATAAAAGTAGTTTATTTTTATTTAGTTATAATATATTATACGATACTTTTGTTTTTTAAAATATGGATCAATCTCTTATCTATCTATAACTAAGGTTTAGAGTTGTGACTCATCATGCAACTCACCACATCAACACATCTTTTAAGAAGCATCTAAATTTTTACTTTTTAAAGATTCAACCAAAACTCAATCATGGTACCCCTAGTAGTTGAACAAAAAAATATCATTTGTTTCTTGTAGAATATCATATATTTATTTAAAATAAAATTTTTATGCAACCTAAATGGACCAAATACATATTGGTAACTGAAAGAAACAAGGAGGATCAAGGAGATTAGAAACAAACACAATGAAGAAAGCAAAAGATTGTATTAGCTAACTTGTTAAATGAAGAGCTCAAATCCTCAATAAATAGCAAAGAGGTGAGCAACTACATAGAGAAAGAATAGGAACTCATGGCAAGAGAATAGGATATGATCCTCATCCTAAGTGAAAACTCATCCACGTAATGAGGAGAGGACCCTTATCTACAACTTATTGGAATGAGTCACCTAACTATGATTGAGTCAATGTAAACTATAGGAGCTATACACCTATCGCCCCCTTAAGCATAGCTTAGGTGAGTTTATGAAAAAATAGGTCTCGACTATAAGCCATGTTAGGTACCCATGCACAAAGTAATCTCTCATGAAGTGGAGAAAAGTAGAAAACCCTGTGGGAAAAAACTACCCCCCAAAAGAGAGAAAATATGCATGAAAATTATACACGTGAAGAAGTACTACTTCTTTCACTAAGTACAATATATGATTTCCTCCATAAGAGAGAAAATGATAGAAGATCTATGAGACCCCCCCCCATAATACATGTCCTTCTATATTAAGGTTGGATAGTTGACAAAGGATGTAGACATAGATCCAAGAACGCGTCATAATGTTCCTTCCCTTGGGAAGAAATGAAACCAACTGAAGATGCAGGATATCTTCCCATGTGAGAAGATGTATGTATGATCTTGAATAGAGCTGAAGCTCATCCAAGAATGATGATGATGGTGCCCATGATGTCTTTGAATGTTGCTTAGGAATCTCCAAGCCAATGTTGACATGTGACATGGGAAGAGCAATCATATTTGAAGAAGACAAGGCTGATGCAACTTCATTGAAGTTGTCATCAAAAAGAAAATTGATGTCCTCAATGTGTGCTTCCATGTCAGCAATGCAGGACTCTATGAAAAGACATGAAATGTTGGGTAGATATGCATCCCAATCAGCAATGCTGGGAAGACAAATATCCTGTTGCAAAGAAGTGCTAGAAGCTCTCGAAGAAACAACTTTGAAATATGATGAAGCAACAGGAGGAGGTGGAGGAATGATGATTTCCTCTATGTCAATTGGATGCCCTATATCTAAATCATGATGTGGGATGTGAGTTGTAATCATAGTAGGATCATGTGGGAACGGAGAAACATTGGAGGCTCCATGTATTTCCCAAATTTTGATCCATAATGCATGTGGACATTCAATATCCATGATGACATACAAAGAGTCATATAGAATATGTAAACCAATCAATCCACGAATATGATCATGAATATTAAACCACTTATCCTTCTGAGATTGTTTACCTGATTCAGGGATAGGTCCATATAGATATGGCATGAGATTATGGAACATGAGATGTTTCAGGATGCCTTCACACCAAGATTTATAGTTTCCTAGTTTTAGGTTGATTACAAAAGAGTGGGTTTCATATCCCATGATTACAAATAGGTTATTTCCTTAAGACAATAGAAAATCAATAGATTAAGAACCCCCCAGTTTTGACACTTTATAAGTTGAGTGCATTTTACAAACCCCATATGATCCTCCTTTTTGCCAATTATAACAAAACAAAAAATTACCCCTCCCCTTAATGACTAGATTGAGCCAAACAAATAATGTTTGCAATGAAGATTGATTAGTTATGCATAAATTGTTAATCTTAAAGATTAAATGCAATTGTTAAATGCTATCTTATCTAAAGCAAACAAGAAGTATAATGCAAGGTAATAACATGTCAAAGGATGTGGAGGTCGATGGAGGAGTTCAGTTGGATTTGAGTTGAAGACTATGAATCCAATCAATAGCGCCTGAAACTTGACTGATACATAAAGGAATCTGCCTCACCAAACCAATCTGCAAAGAGCAAGACCACTGCCCCTCCAACCACAGGAAATTTAGAGCAAAATAGTGCATGCATTTGATAGAATCCCAGATCGATCCAATACCATGCGCCAACTCCCACTGTGTGTGGGATGAGAGAGCTTTGTGATGGATTTTCTATCGTCCAAAGACTTCACGCCTTCCAAATGCATGCCTCCCCAACACTTCACGCGCTTGCTCTTACCTCCTGCATACTACGTCCTCCCTATCTTCATGCCTCTTCTGATTCCTAGGCGCTCCAGACTTGTCACGCGCCTCCCACAAAGAATAGACTTTCGCCTTTGAGTCGAGAGTTTAACCACACAGGTATTTACGTCACACAAGAAATGAGGGTGAGGTCGATTTGTGGAGGAGATTGTGGTGCCACATGCCTCATTCACGGCTTGATCCTTTCTGTGGTTGAATATTTGAAGGAGCCACTATGTGCAGGTCAATGAAAAAGATGTGCTTGGCTGCGACTTGTGTGAGATCGGTTTGAAAAGGTTGCACCTCAATAAATATCTCTTGCAGATCAAAGCACTTTGCCTCTAATGCTAGTCGACGCCTCTATGGAGGATGTTGCAAAATAGCAAAGAATCAAGGTATGACGTAGAAACTGCACTTTAATGAAGCCACCAATAATAGATATAGGCGTTGTTGATTGCATGAATAGGGCATGTTGCTGATTAAAATAAGTTTACGCTTGGTAGAGGTATTCCTCCTGCGCGCCCACGTTTGCTTCCTACGCCTTCTCTTTTTCAGTGTCTTTGACTACGAGCCCTCCTTGTTGTCTGCAACAATATTTCATGCAGTAGGAAAGGATGAACCCGGTTGGTCAAATGAACCACAAGCTGTGTGGTTGAGCGCTACCCCTTAATTGAGCCTCCATTACAAAGTCAGAAATTGAAATTAAATTGTAGGGGTTGTAGATTTGAATGCTTGAGATTGTAGATTCAAATGCCAAAAATGCTAGACCAGAGATTACGCCACAAACGCCACAAATTGAAATAGGGGTGGCGTCAAAACAACCTAAAAATAATAAATTTATTCACCTAATGGTTTTCAAAAAACTCCCATCCATGCTCTATACTGGATGAAAGAAACGAGGATCAAGGAGATTAGAAACAAACACAATGAAGAAAGCAAAAGATTGTATTAGCTGACTCGTTAAATGAAGAGCTCAAATCCTCAATAGATAGTAAAGAGGTGAGCAACTACAAAGAGAAAGAATAGGAACTCATGCATCCTCATCCTAAGTGAAAACTCATCCATGTAATGAGGAGAGGACCCTTATCTACAACTCATTGGAATGAGTCACCTAACTATGATTGAGTCAATGTAAACTATAGGAGTTATACACCAACATTAACCATAAATCTTTGTTATCTCTAGCTTTTAATTCAACACAAATGGACCAATAGTTGAATAGAAAAAACTATTTGTTGTTATAGAAACACCACATAATTATTTTAAAATACTTAGTGACAAAATACATGGTATTTATAGTGTTCACCATATATATATATATATATATATGTCAAATCCATAACTCTTGTTACGTCGAAGGCATGTCCTTGTTTGAGTTCTACGAACTCATTTTGTCTGTGAATGAATAAAATTACCTGAGAAGCCTTGCAAGGTGGTTAATCTAATCTTAGTCGTTCATACTTTTTTGCCAAATTTTCAATTGTCTATTGGTTTCCACTCCTCCAAACTCTTCCTCATTCGTATTGACCTTTGACTCCTCCAATTTGACGAGTTGCAACCTAAAAATAAGGTTTCGGCAAGGGTTTTTGAGTATGTTTATTAAAACAAAAATTATGGTCAAGATCCTAATAATGAGCACATTTAAGTTTTAACATTATGACATCCTTTACCCTATGTAGTTAAGTATATACTAGCATAATTAATATAATTTAAATTTTAAATATTATATAATAAAAAAATAATTATAAATATATTATTATATTATTTATTATTATTATAATATATTATATTCTTTAACAAAACTATTAAATATAAAAATACATGTTTTATAATTATTAATTAATAATTATTATATTTTTATTATATTCTTATTTAATACAAAATATAATTAATATATTTAATATAATATAAATTTAAATTTTATTAAAATGACAATTAGGACCAAGATTCTAATAATGAACACATTTAAGTTTTAATGTTGACATCCTTTACATAATTAAGTATATATTAACATAATTAATATATTGTAAATTTTAAATTTTATATAATTAAAAAATAATATATTTAAATGACCTACCAATTAACTTCATGTATTACATAAATGTATATATAAAAAAAACAAAACCATATTTCTTCCTAATTGACCTTCCACACACCTCTTCGACGTACCCACTTCACACTGGTAAAGTGCAATTGCTAATCCTATTTCAATTAATTTTTGAAAGAGTAAAAATCCATATTCAAGACAACAATACAACACATTCTCCCATACATGTTTACTTTGAGGCTAGTTTATCATCTTAATAATTCCTGATTTACCTTTAAACAACTTTTTCTAAAGCGCACCGACAAAATTATATGGAGTGATGGGACTGCCTACTGTTTTATAATTCTGGTTTCTCTTATAAAAGTCAATGGGACGGGAGAAATTGCAGAATAAAAAAATGTGGGCTCTTTAACGATGGTGCTTGTCCCTCACAAAAAAGTGAACTTTGAAAATGAAGTGGCCTTGCTTACAATTTACACAATATATAGCTGTAACCCATCAAATATGATCATTTCAGCATTTACTTGAGTTGCTGCGGGTCCCTTCATTTCACCATTTACATACCACTTGCCATGTGACCTCTGAAATACAGTCAAGGCGTGCAGAGAAAAACATCTTTGAGCGTGTTAGGGTGAATTATTGAAGAAACATCACCCCTGCTATAAAGATATCGAAATTTCTCTGATTTTATCAAAACCTAGATCAGTCTGAGTTATATTTTCCATCCCTTTTTCTTTGGCACATAGACTTCATGGCGTCTTCCTCCTCATCTCACACAAGGGAAACGTCGGCTGTATCTAAAAAAATATATGATGCATTCATCAACCACCGAGGCCCTGACGTCAACGGAACCGTGGCTTTTGCAATTTACGAATCACTGGAGGAAAAGGAATATTGGACATTTCTTGACGACCAAGAATTACAATTGGGAAATCCAATTCCCTCTGCCATTCAAAATGCAATATCCTCTTCTAGAGTGCAGATCGCCATCTTCTCACCAGATTATGCGCGGTCCCGTTGGTGCCTAGATGAGCTGCTTCTCATGTTAGAAACCAACGCACGCTTTATTCCCGTATTTTGTGATGTGAAGCCTTTTCAGCTTCGCCATCTTGACAAGGGACCTTATGCAGCTGCATTTGATGAACATATTGAAAAGGGGACAATCAGCAAAGACAAGATTGACCAGTGGAAAGCAGCCCTCCACTCTTCTTCACTCATCTCTGGCTACGAATTCACATCTAATGATTCACTCATCTCTGCCGAGGAATTCACATCTAATGAGTAAGACTTAAGTTATCTTTTTGCCGTTTAGTTTTTCCTATTTTGTTGGGGTTGTTTGCTTTGAATTTTTTATAATTCAGTGTTTTGTTTTTTCCTTTTTACCCTCTCCATATTGATTTATTTTTTACTTAAAAATTATCAGAAATATCGAGGTGCTGTGTTCAAAGATTGCCGTTGCTGTGCAAAAAGAGGTTGGAAAGATGAGATATACGCAACAACTTCACCTATCCAGCTGCGTGTGTGAAATACTTAGACATTTAATCAGAAGTATAACTCACAGGTCAGGTCTTCATGCAGGTGCAGCAGCGTCAACAAGTACATCAGTACAGGTGAAGAAATCTAGTCTTCTGCCTAGAGATTCATATCCAGTGGGCATACAGTCCAAAGTTGAACACATGGTAGGCTTGTTGGAAGACCAAACAGTTCAAGTCATAGCCGTCGTTGGTATGGGCGGCTCGGGAAAGACATTTCTTCTCCAAAATGTCTACAAAGCCGTAAAATCCAAGTATGATCCTTTTATTTGGCTCTCTATTTCTAAATCTTATTCTCTCAAGAATTTGCAGCATGATATAGCCTACCACATAGGTTTAGGAAGGCAAATTGTGGAAGCTGACGTAACGGAAGAGAAAGCGGCTGAATTGATTCATGATCGTCTCCGAGGGAAAAGATCTCTTGTTGTGCTGGATGATCTGTGGACGCTCCCTATTGAAAATAGTCTGATTGATAGACTTGGTCTGCCGGTTGATGAAAATTGTAAAATTGTAATCAGCACAAGAAATAGGCAGGTTGCTTTAAATTCAAGTGCTCGAATTTATGAGATGGAAAATCTGTCAGATGAAGACAGTTGGAGGCTGTTTTGTTTCCACGCATTTCCGAATTGTGTGGGAAATAGAGGGCCACTGGACATGGAAGAGGAGGGTCGGAAGATTGTAAAGCAATGTGGAAATTTACCTCTCGCTATCAAAACCATAGCAGCATCTCTGGCCAACTTCACACATCTCAGCAAATGGGAGTTGAAGCACCGTCAACTCCAAAGAGTAGTTGCTCCTATTGGTGAGCCTGACCCAGTCATGGAGATATTGAAATTAAGTTATGACTCTTTACATGCACACCTTAAACGGTGCTTTGCATATCTTTCCTTCTTCCCCGAGGATGCGCAGATAGATCCTGAGTATTTGATATATCTATGGATTGGAGAAGGATTTATCCCTGGAGGAGAGGACCAGTGGGATATGGCCTGGGCTTGGTTAGACCAACTTGCCCAGTTGTGTCTGATTCAAGTATGTGAGAGAAATGATGCCGATCGTGTAATCAAATTCTGTAAAATTCATGATTTGTTGCATGATTTGGCCATACAAATATCCAAACAAAATCAATGTGTTTTTTCTGTTGAGGAAGTCTCTACGCAAACAAGTGGTGCCAGGGGCCCGTGTCGGATTTTACTGGCCAAGAAAGATTTCTCGGACTTCTCACAGAGCCGTCCTGTTTATCTCCGTACACTCTCACTGTCTCAGAATGAAAAGATTACAAGCATTCCGGAGGACTGGTTTACCCCTATGAGAGGACTGCGCGTTCTAGATTTGAGCTCCACAAACATCTCTACATTGCCTGCATCTGTTGGAAAGATGATTCTTCTGAAAGTTTTGAATTTAAGGAAGACAAAGATAGTGGAAGTACCGAAGTGTGTGAGGCATCTGAAAAGTCTTTTGTTTCTTGCCTTTCCTGACACGCGCTGCTCATTACCAGAATGGATAAGTGAACTTAGATGTCTTCAATAAAGGGAGTTCGCGCGGTTTCCGGAGAAAATGAGAGCAATGAAACATCTGGAAAGACTTGAACTACGGACGTTTTTAGTGCCAAGTTGGATATGTGAGTTGGCAAATCTGAGGGAATTAAGTTTAGTATCGTGTGAGTGTAGTGATTATCCGGAGTTGCAAAGAATGCCCTATCTAGTGAGTTTGTGCATGAATGGGAATTGGTCGAACAGAGAATTGCCAAAGGCATTTGGGAAGTCGGGAGGGTTTCCACAACTCCGCAGCTTGCAAATTTTAGGTTTCTATTCATTAGAGGAGTTTCCTGAATTGGAGGTGGGAGCGATGGCATGCCTTCGGGAATTCATTTTAAATGATTGTCCAGAAGTAAAGAAAGTGGAGGGATTGGAGCGGTTGAAAAGTCTAGAGCAGTTAACTGTCTATAACACACGCTATAGGCTGCACCATAACCAAGGAGGTATGAATGGATGGAGGGAGACGTTAAAGGAAGGTGGGGAATATTGGAATAAAATCAAAGCCATAAATCCCCATGTAGTTATAACAACATCTTAAAGAGTATTTTTATTAAAGGTATGTGAACATAATTTTGTCTCAACAAATTTAAAGATTGTGAAATTTATTTCATGTTAAAATGATAGTTGTGATATTATTTGAAAATGTGATGATTTAAATATTTGTAAAATAAATAATTCAAAATAAAATTAATTCATGTTAATTTAATGAATTAAAATAATAATTTAAATTTGTATTGAATGTGATATTATTTGGAAATGTGATGATTTAAATATTTGTAAAATAAATAATTAAAAACAATTTAAAAAAAATAAAAATCTAAAAGTGGAAGACCACTTATATTTTATTTATATATAATAATATATTTTTTACATATAGCTGGTTCAGGCGGACATACTAGCGGGAAAGAACCAGCAAGAAAACCCTTAGTTGTGGTCCGAGTAACTGATTTTACAAAATATCAAAAAGACCAGGAAAATTAATTCATATTAATTTAATTAAAAATATATATGTATAATTATAAATTAATTTACATTAGTTAATTGATAGTTGTTGTGGGTAAGGTAAATTAATATTGCTTTACAAAATTAGAATGAATTGTAAGGTTAATTAGCTTAATAATCAAAGATGAATAACTTTAATAAATATTTTAGAATTGTTTTATGGAATGTAAAATTACATGGAAATGTGACATGACTTGTATATTTGTAAAATAAAACATTTTAAAAAATAAAATTAATTTATGTTAATTTAATAAAATATATATGTATAATTATAAAATAAAATAAAATAAAATAATTAATAATTTTTGTGGGTAAGATAATTAATATCATTTTAGGAAATTGGATGTGAAATTAGAGCTATTTAACTAAATAACTAAATATGAATAATTTTAATGAGCATTCTAAAATTCTTTTATTGTTTTTTTTTATATTAAGAATAAGGGGGTCACAGGAAGTACAAAAAGCTCCAAAGAGCGAACAGTTCAGCTCAAGAGAGGCCGAGCCTCAGATCAGGAGTAGAGAACCGAACAAAACTGAAACAAAAAGATACACAATCGTTACAAAATTACATAACCGTTACAAAAAGTGCAAAATAGAGCACCAGTGACCAAAAGGCTAATAAAGGATGTCATCCAGTTTATCAACCCAGGCAGTCCACCTTTAGCACCTTCCATCCAGACTATGCATTTCATCTCCTGAATCTGCGCAAGCATAAGAGTCAGGTCCTTGCTGGAACTCCTGTCGTTCTTCACCTCTTGGGAGAGAATCTTACAAGTATTTTTGAACAGCTGCAGATTATTTAGCATGTCCCTCCAAGCGTAGCCTCACTTCATCTCATAGATGAAGAAAGTGGCATACCCATCCTTCATGAATCTTTTGAGTTTCTTCCTTTCTATTATCATGGTAGTTCGAACCTGCAAAAAGATTTTAAAGAAAGTGAGTTTTCGAAAAGACTCAGTAAGATCACAGGGGTTATTCTGATATCTTTCTTCATTTCTGCACTTCCAGATTTGCCATAAAATGTTAGAGGAGAGAATCTTCCAAAAAAGATTAGAGTCATGCTTCAGACCATCAATATGACTAGTAACAATATCAAGAATAGTAAATAACATAGGATAGGTAATACCAAACATAAACCAGATTTCCTTCGCAAAGATACAGTCAAGCAGAATGTGTCTAGCCGTTTCGGGGAGCCTACAGAAATTACAGTAAACAGTCTTGGCATTATCCTTTCTGACAGGGAGTCTATCAAGAAGCAGGAGCCAGTTGAAACACTTAAGCTTCAGCTCGGTGGGACCTTTCCACAGAAGATCAAAGTACTTCTTCCAAGCGCGGGCGTCCAACGTGGAGTACTAGACAGAGTTAACATGATCAATGATGGTATCTGAATGACCAATAACATTGTATATGTTCTTGGCTTTGATCTTGGATAACATAGTACCATCAGTCCACTTACAGCCAAGGAACCTATGAGAATCCACATGAATTGAGGAAGGGAGGTCCTTAGAGGCCTTGACAATCATATTATACATTTTCTTTTGGGACATGGGGAGGTCAAATTTGATTCTGAGATCCTCCCAACGGATTAAGACATCATGCTCAAAGAGGTCGACGAATTGGGAAATACCTTTATTCGACCAGTGTCTAGCAAAGCAACCTTGGGAGAGGGCAAGGGGCTTGCCTGAGGAACATAAGTTCCACCAAATGGACCTTTCACCAAAGAGATGCCAGTCATCATGGAAAGCCTTGTTAGAAACATACTTTTTAACTTGGTCCCAAGCTTTCCAAATGAATCTAAAGACCGCAAATCCTTGCACGAGAACAGGAAAGTTACCAATGACAAGGTCAATAAACGAAAGATTCTTCCAAGACTTCACATTATTGGGGAAGCCTCTTTCAATGTTGCTCCTAACAAGAACCTTCCAAGGATCATTGCCATCAAGGGAATGAAAGATCCACTTGGCAGCAAGGGCAATCCCTTGGAGCTTGAGATCCTTCAAACCAAGACCCCCAAGGAGCTTATTGACATGGCACCACTCCCATTTGACAGCATTTTTTTTTTTTACCTTTACCATCAGACCAGAGAAAGCTCCTGACAGCCTTTTGAATTTCTAAGATTTGATAATTGCTGAACATCCAAGCTGAGGAATAATAGATGTTATAAGAGGAAAGAATTTTTTGACAGACCTGGATTCTGCCACCCAAAGATAAGGCTCTATTGTGCCATTTACTCAGCTTTTTTGTAATCTTATCTTTGACCCACGACCACATGTCTTTAAGGGAAGGGTCTAAAGAGAAGGGTATGCCCAGGTAGCGCACAATCTTGTGCGGACCACCCCACTGAAAATCATAGACTTTAAACCAATCAGGGGGCTGCACATCCCAACCAAGACAGATAGATTTGGTATGGGATAACCTCGCCCCAGAGATATTACAAAAAATCTTGAGCTTGGAGGTCAGGGCCTCAAAGTTATCCAGTCTAGCATCAAAGAAGATAGCAGTATCATCAACAAATTGGCAGTTTAAGAGCTCATCGTTGTTAGGGAGAGTTATACCCTTGACAGCTGGGGAGAAAGAGTTATCCCTTAGGATGTAGAACAGGGCTTCCAAAGCTATAATGAAGAGGGCAGGGGCCAATGGGCAGCCTTGCTTAATAGATCTACTAAGGGGGAAAGAAGCTGAAAGAGATCCGTTAACATCAATCTGAGCCAAGGCATCTTTGAGAAGAATATTAACAAAATTACAGAACTTCCTCGGAAAGTCGAAGGCCTCAAGCATCATAATGATGAAGTTCCATTCCACCCTGTCATAGGCTTTTTCGAAATCAAGAAGGAACATGGCAGAATTTTGCTGGGAGTAGTTAGACCAATTCATGGCTTCCCAACTAGTAATCGGGTTTTCAAGAATAAACCTACCTTTGATAAATCCAGTCTGGGTAGAACAAATAAACTTGGGCAGGATCTTCTCAATTCTCAATGCCAGGAGCTTGGCAAAATTTTTGTAAGAGACATTAAGGAGGGTAATAGGTCTTAAGTTTTTGATGAGGGCTTTATCTCCATCCTTGGGGATCAGTTTAATTATACCCCTATTGATGGAGCAATCCATGGAACCTTTATCAAGGGCCTTCAAGTACAGATCAAGAAGATCTTGGCAGATCCAATCCATGTTAGCCTTATAGAACTCCGTCGGGAGACCATCTGGTCCCGGGGCCTTGTCATTGCTAAGAGAATTAATAGCTTTTTCAATTTCCTCCAGAGAGAAATCTTTGGACAGTTGATTGGCTTCATCAGTGGAGATCTTGCTAGGGATGAGGGAACAAACTTGTTGTCTAAGGGATAAGGCCTCCTCCGAATCTTCAGAAGCAAAAAGATTTTCATAAAAATTAACAAAGGCTTCTTTGATGTTATCAATGTCAGTTATCTCATTGTTATCAACAATAATTCTCTCAATATTTTTGTTAGCATGCTTGTGCTTGAGGAGGTTAAAGAAGAATTTAGATCCCTTGTCACCATACTGCAGCCAGTGCGCACGGGATCTGACCCTAGCTCCATTAATTTTAAACTGTTGGTGTTGTCTAAGGGCATCCTTGGCTTTGACAACATGGGAAATGAGGTCAAATTTTAGGTATGACACATATATATATTTGGGATGACAAATTTTATTGTTACTTTGGGAATGGTTTTTTCTCTATTTATATATCACCTCAAATTTTAGGTATGACACATATATATTTGGGATGATTTTGCATCCTAGATCACTTTTGTGTCTATAAATTTGTCTTTTCTTATAGATTTTTTTTATCATATTCATATTGTTCTTGTGCTCTCCAATTCACCAAATTCATCTTTGTTTTCTTTCTATTCAGATTGACGATATTATGAAAACCTTTAAAGGGTTTCAAAAATTGTTAGGGGACACATTCTCTATTAGGATGCACAATCCTAACCATTTCTTCCTAATTAATTAATTTTGAGCTTTTGAGGTAGAATAATCAAATAATCAAATACATATGCATTGTAAGTTGTCATTTTTGTCAAGTTTATTCGATATGCATGAGAATTATCTTGAGTAGAACTACTTCAAATAGAGTTTAAATTTAATATATAACAATGACTTATTAATGAATTATATTGTCTTGAGCATTACTCTAGGAGGTTGCCCTATCTAAGAGACCAATAATATATTATAATGTGACTATTTTTTCAATGTAATATTGTTCATTATATTCTTATTTACATTTTTTTATTTCATGTATTTGGCTAAGTTGCAAGAAATGTAAAATTTTCCCTCGAGGAAAGTCTCAATAATCTTTTTTTCCTCTTTAGCTAATTATCTTATTATAATCCTCTATTCAAGATGATCACTTTCGTACATAAACTTTGACATCGGTTTTTCACCACCTTATGATCCCTAAGGAAATAGATGTAGTAACCACTAAATTAGAGGAATTTTTCACTCTTGTGTTTCCTGCCATAATGATGAAAAAATCTAAATATTAGAGTCTCTCAACAATATATTTCGTTGTGACTTATCCCAGGATTGCTCTAATAACATTGAATCTATTTTTCACTTCAATTGCATGCTTTGGGAGCCAAAACTTAATTTTCTCAAATTTGATGTTATAGATCCTAATAGTGGATCTATTGTGCTAGATAATATTTTACTCTCTATAATACTCCTTGTGGACACATAGCCACTATTACCTCATTCAACTTAGAAAATAACCAATCTACTGATATAAATGGTACATTAAGGTCAACCCTCAACTTAGTTGGACTAAATTTATAAAACTATTCTTGACTTGATTTAGTCCCAATTCATCTGAAGAATTTTTACAGCTTTAACCAAATTGATAGAATTTGGTTCTATTCATGACTGTCAAACAAAATTTGAGAAACTTGCAACCAAACCAAAGGGTTTATAGATGAATTCTTTGCTAGTTGTTTCATAGGTGGCCTGAAGGAGGAAATGTAGGCGTGTGTATGAAATGTGGGAATTGTTAGTAAATCAACACAAACACCAATGAGAAGAATTATAGTAAAGATTTGAATCAAATAAACTACTCTAACTTGCAATCAAACAAATCTTTAAAAACGTTCCATTGTCCTCTATTCTCAAGGATTTATTAAACCATGTTGGCTCTCATATTTTTATGTGTGCACTTATGGCTATTAAAATGACAATTTGAGAAACGAGATTGATATTCAATATGCAAGCTAATGAAATTTCTACATGAAACTATATGAGGAAAATGATGATGGATATTATGATGAATGGATAATGGTGTTAGATTGTAAAATAGATGGATACTATGGTATGGAGCTAGGATGATTCTACATATGCTCAAATGCTAACTTCAAATATGCTAATCTAAAATGCAACTATGATGCAAAGTGTGACATAGAATGCAACTATGAAGAAATATGTGACTCTAAGATGTAATTACAAAACAAAACATGATATCAAATGTAACTATAAGACTCCAAAATGCTCCAATGCTCCAACAATATTCCTGCATGATAACTCTATTCAAAATGTGGATGCCGAATACAATGGAAAAGGGTTGTATTTATAGGATTTTTCAAGCATCTTGTGATGTGGCAAAGATCAATGGTCCAAATTCAAACAAGAGGGATGAATGGTAGAGATGAAGAGAATCAAGAATGTGTCCCCTTGACCAAAAACAACATGCCAAATGGATGGAGGAGCCAAGTGTGGGAGAAAAAGATCATGTGGTCAAAGTTTGTTGAAGAAGTGTGTGAAGAATAAGCCATGTGTTTGAAAACTTGTTGAGGATAATTCTAATTAAAAATTCTAATTATTTAATTTCATGTGACCTTGGTGAGGTGGAATAAAAGTTGTAGGCATGTGCTTGAATTCCTAATATGAGATCAGTGAAACTTAATTAAATAAAAAAAGCTTATGAAATTTGTTTATTTAATTAAATTAGAAGAATATGATTTTAGATTTGGAGAATTAAAAAAAGGGAAAACTATATAAATAAATTGCAAATTTATTTATACATAGATAGAATATTAATTAAATAGCTAGTATTTAATTAATTAAATGTCATGACCATTTTTAGGTGTATACATTTTCCCCCTCTTTGAAGTAATGTGTTTACATGTTGCTTCAAAGAAAAAATTGATACTGATGCCGAGAAAAAAATAAATCTTGATGCCCCAGACGTTGATTTTCAGGTGATGATGGATATATGCCCCTTGGGAGATAAATTGGTGAATTTTGGAATTTTTGGTAATTTTTGAAAATTTTGATGATTTTTCGATGGTTTAATAATGATCTCAAAATTTTATGCCCCAGAAATGATTTATCCCTTGAAAAATGATATATAAGCTCGGAGGTGATGATTTGATTAATTAAGGCTCCTTTGAAGAATAAAAATAAAACCACCCCATAAAATGTCACTTAATTAATCTTTAAAAGGTTAAAAAGTTGATTAGAAAGTTCATTTGAGCATTTTGCAATTTGAGAACTTGTGAGTGAGTGATTTGTGCAAACTTGGAGCATAATGGTGATCCCCTACCACATGCACTAGTTTGAGCGGGTCAGATGGTACAACCACCCAACAGTGTATAGACCTTGGGTGAGTACCCCAAAAACCACCTCGTATTTTGTGCATTTGATTTTTCCCTCCATTTTCATGTTTGAATCAAATTTTATTAGTATAGCACATAGACGACCCACAATGGCACATAGAAGGACTGTTCTAGCACATAGGATAGGATAGTGCATAGGGTCACCGAAGTAGCGCATAGGGAATTTGAATTAGCGCATGGGATAAAGTTGTGCATAGATGTGCCAAAGTAGTGCATTTGATGATTGTTGTGGCACATAGGATGGATTAGTGCTTAGGAAAATTAGATTCACAAGTACGGGAACCTTGTGCTCGAATCCCGTGTATAGATGGGCTAGCGGGAGAGTGGCCAAAGTGCCATGATCTTGTTCGGATCTTGGCTTAACCCTGGCAGTCCTCCCACCCGGCCCTTCGTGCAGGACCGACCCCCTATATTATAAGGGCCTCAGGGCGGTACCAAGGGCGAATAGGTCGGTCCTCTCACCCCACCCCCCCTCCCTTCCCCATATAGTTGTTCCATATGGTCGGTGCTGAAGGCTGTCTTGGGTGGGAGGCCCTAAACTTATTGCCCCCACCCAGCCCTGCTGACCATACTCGCAACAACTATAGAGGGTGGGTGGGGGTGCATTGGGGCTGATGCAAGAAGTTGGGTACACAAAAAGCTCAAAAAGTGGAAATGTTTTTACTGTTTTTCAGAATTTGTCACACTTGGACTGAGAATTTGAGGCACTTCCACAATGAATCTTAAAAAAAGTCAGTAATATGAAATTTAGAATTTTGAATCTAGTTTCCAAATATGTAAATTATTAAAATACCCAGTTTATAGAAATTAAATTTTGATAAGGATCTATAAAAACCACTTTTTAAAAGTCCCTTGTTTTTTACCATACCAAGCAGGTGTACGGACAACACTTTTTGACCCAAATAAAATTAATTTGCTAATTAATTTTAGGAAAAGAGAGCTAACAACATGAAGTTTTGGATGGATTTTTTTTTGTAATTTTTGGTTGAATTTTTTTTTTTATTAATTTTTTATTAGCCTTAATTAATGTTTTTTCAAATCAACGTGTACGGACAACATAATTGGACCTAAACAAAACATTTTTTGACTCTTTTTTTTTTCATTGTGTAGAGAATTGTCTGAAGTTTGATCCCATATAATTTTTTTTACAAGAAACTCAACCAATACAATGTTATTAAAAAACCAAAAAACTTGATATTTCAAGTTTAAGGCCTAGTTTGCTTAGAAATTAATTAAAAAATAACAAAAATAATTCAATTTGAACAAAAATTATATATTTAGAAAGTAGACATTATGTTCTCTAATGGGTTTTAATTTTATAGACTCATTCAGAAAAAAAGTCCATCATCTATGTTGTCAAAGTTGGACATTCTTCTTCAATCTACCTTAGTTTTTTAGTTGTAGGTCAAAAGCTAAGGCTCAGATTGCCAAGCCTTTCCCACGCCTAAAATCAGTGCTGGATTTGGTATGGGAGTTCAACTTTTAAATAATGCGTATGCGTTATAGAAGTGCGTACCCGTTATTTAAATGAAATGCGTACGCATTTCATAACACATACGCATTACGTTTTGGCCGTTGGGAGATCGTAACGCATACGTGTTATGAAATGCGTACGCATTTTTTGAACATAACGC
>VDFB02275377.1:0-31583 GCA_007258455.2 Sequoia sempervirens
AATGCCCATACTAATTGCAGAACACTTGGAAAGACAAGGATAAATCCACTTACCATTTCAAATTGATCACAAAAACTGATGTCTACAAATGGATAAGTGGATATATCCTGTTGTCCCAATGTTGTAACTGCATCAATTTTTTCTGGAACAATAGCACACTCTGCTCTCCTTGGCACTTTATTGAACTCCATCTGGGCTAAAAATCTGATTGGACAACCCCTTGTAAAGACAAAATTTGAGCTCTCCTTGCTAGTCTCTTGCCCATTCGCTGTTGTTTTATAGCCCTGGCTAGAAAAGTCTAACCCCTATGACTGACTCAGTGAGGAAAAAAAAGCTTCTTCAGTAAGCTCAAGTTGTTCATGATTAGCTTCATCAAGAGGTAATAGTTTGGCACCCAAAATAGTACATAAAGTTTCTAAATTGTTCCAAAAAATATCCTCTTCAATGTCTTCTTTACTCTTCTGAACAAAAAGACCAAATTTAGGACTAATGCAGCTCTCATCTAGCTTTGACAAAGCATCAAAATCACCCTCTTTGCAAAACAACAAGTCCAGTTTAGGGACATGTTCAAGTTGATGAGTATTTTCATGCACATCAAAATGTGGCTTTCCCTGAATAGTGCTACTTAAACCTCCTTGTTCGCGAGTAAAGACTTCAAACTCACCTTCACCTTTATGCAATAACAAATCAGAATTACCTCCATCAACCTCATGTTGGTCCAATTCTTCATCCATGTCAATGAAGTAAGGCAGATCATCAAATGAGAAGATTAACTCTGCCTTTTGATTCTTAGCTATGTCCATGACAACAAGCTGCTCACCTTGATTCTCCTCACCTTCTTACAAAAGCTTAAACTCATCATTTTCCAGTATTGAGCAAAACTCGGCAATAACCTCCTCTTCATCAAGCTAAGAGAATAGAGATAGTCCCTTATTCCAAGCTGTAAATTGACCTTTCTCAATGGCTACTTTCGCTTTGTCTTCCTGCTACTCAATCATTTGCTGCTGCAATTGAGAACACCTTATAGCTAGATGCAAAGGATCCGCATTCTTAAGCTTTTCCCAAAGGATTAACCTATCTTGATCAATAAGTTGCTCCTCCTCTACCTTCTGAACATTAGAGCTTAGTTCCATTTGAATATTTGGCAATGGAGTCTCACAGGGTTGATCGTATGTTCCCTTCCAACTTGGAATTTCAAAACTAGAAGGCTGACTTGGAAACTCAGAAAGTAAGTTTTGCTTAAAACTTGAAAATTTGAACCTGGGAATCTCCTCTTGGACAGGTTGTTCAGGAACATGGGAGGTTGATTGAAACTCCTGCTTTTGTTTTTGTGCTATTTCCAATGGCATATACCATGTCATACTTTCGAGAAGTTTCCTTGGGCCGGGGCAAATACACCCTAGCACTCGCTAGGGTGGGTGCGCCCATGCACCGGGGCTAGTGCACCCCAAGCCCCTAACTTCCCGAGGCCACCATTTGCAAACCATGTGTCTGATCGACTTCGTTTGAACGCCAATCTTCTCGGTTTTTCGTGCTCTTTCCAATGACATATACCATGTCATACTTTCAAGAAGTTGCCCCGGGCCAGGGCGAATATGCCCCAACCCTCGCTGAGGCGAATGTGCCTTAGGCCCCTAACTTCCCGGGGCCGCCATTTGCAAATTGTGCGTCCGATTGACTCCGTTTGAACACCAATTTTCTCATTTTTTCGTGCTCTTTCCAATGACATATACCATGTCATACTTTTGAGAAGTCAGCTTGAGCTGGAGCTAATATGCTCCAATCCTCACCGGGGCAGGTGTGCCCCTATGCTGGGGCGAGTGCGCCCCAAGCCCCTAACTTCCCGAGGCCACTATTCGCAAACTATGTGTTCGATCGACTCCATTCAAACGCCAATCTTCTTGGTTTTTTGTGCTCTTTCCAATGACATATACCATGTCATACTTTCAAGAAGTTGCCCCAGATCGAGGCAAATACACTCCAGCCCTCACTAGAGCGAGTGCGCCTCAGACCCCTAACTTATCGGGGCCACCATTTACAAACCATGCGTCTGATCGACTCCGTTCAAATGCCACTCTTCTCTATTTTTCGTGCTCTTTTCAATGACATATACCATGTCATACTTTCGAGAAGTCGCTTGGGACCCCTTTTCCTTCCCCATCCGCCTCCTCGAGGGGGCATACCTTATCATTTCTCTTCATTCCTCCATGATGAGCCTTCTCCCGCGAGACTGGGGCATCCCCTTTCACTTCCCTCTATTTGGGAAGCTCATTCAACCTCTTTCATGTTGGGGCATCGAGTCCTATCACTTCCTTCGTCATCTGCATTTTATTTTTCTTCGAAATGTTGTTATTCTAATAGTATTTCGAAGAGGGGAAAAATATAGACATCCAAATTTGATCACTCCCATACGATCAAATTTACCTCTCTATTTATCTATTCCGCCAATATTAATTTATTTAATTAATATTACACTTCCCTACCTAAGGTTCTTAAAGTATTTAATTTAACAATTAAATGTCTTACCTTACACCTTTTTCCTCTCTAAATTAAATAAATACATCAATTTATTTAATTTAGTCATCTTAACCTTTTTTGAATTAAAATCAATTTAAAATTCTTCATTTTTCTCTCTTTGTCACATCCTCCATAATCCCTCTAATCTAGATTAATTTAATTAATTCATGATTAAGATGTGCATTATCTTAATCAAAGATTAATGTCACATCCTCCTACATTTTCCACTTGCTTCTAATCTTCCATTAATTATCCTAATTATGTGTTTGCACAACCTTATTCAAGGTCATTAGCCACATTTAGCATCCCTCTTTAGTCAACCTTTCCATTTTCCATTTTTAGCATTGACCCTCTTTCCCATGTAAATTTTTAATTCACATTTATTCATTCTAGGTCTCTCTCCTCCCCATGTGAATTTTTAATTCACATTTTATCCTTTCAAGGCTTACCTTATCCCCATGCAACTTCTAGAACATTTGACTTGTCACATCAAGTCACATGTGGACAAGTGCTTCCCTTTTTGGAACCTTGTCTTGTCCATGGGATTCTTCTAAGCATGTGAATTTTTAATTCACATTTATTCACCTAAAATTCTTCTCATCTCCTAATGTACTTCCAAGGTACATGTCCTTCTTACACATCATGTACCTCCCTTCCACCTCACTTCCACATCAACTTATCCTTGGCCATCTCACATTCCACATATCAAGATGTGAGGGCTTGTGAGTCCTCAACTCACCTTAGCCCTTCATCTTGGCCTTGTTGGATAAATCTCAACCATTGAATTCTTTAGAGAATTCAAATTTCTCTATAAATACCCCCTCCTCTAAGGCATTTAAAAAACACTTAGTCATTTGAGCAACCTTATGTCGTCATTTTGTGCACTCATATTCTCTCATCTAGCCATTCATTTTAGCTATTTGTATTTGTATCCCACCACAGTAAATCTTGCATTTAGCCATATCAAGAACCATCCAAAGAGCACACAAAGCAATCAAAATCAAGGGCCAACCAAGGAGTTACAGCAACAAAGAAGGTATGAACAGATTGCAATCTTCATTTTATCTTGTTTCTTTGCTTTATCATTCCTTAGACTAATCTTGAGGTGTCCCTTTGTGTTTTTCCTCATTGCATTTTAGTTATTTTGCATAGTTAGAACTGGACTAACATTTAGGATCACACCTATAATACAATATGTATTTCAAATCTCATATATTTAGTTTAGTTTATGATTTTTAAGATGCTTTTCAAAAGTTTGACCACCTTTGTTGATTCATAATTTGATATGTTTAAAAATTTTGGGTTTGTACAATAGAAAAATAAATATTGTGTAATTAAATATTAGTAAAGAAAATTGCAAGTTGAAACATGATATGTATTTCAACCTGCACATGTTTAGTTTATCATTTTTTAGGTGTCTTTCAAATTTATAACCTTCTATAGTTTATTCGTAATTTATTGTGTTTGAAATTTTGGGATTTGTATATTAGTAAAATGAATATTGGATAATTGAAAGTTGGTGAAGAAAATTACAAGTTGAAAAACATAATATGTATTTCAACATGTACATACTTAGTTCATAATTTATAAGATGTCTTTTGTGTTATCTTCTATTGACTTTTTTTGCTTCCACGAATTCATATATAATCTCATGATGGAGAAAATTTAGTACAAGAGTTAGTGACAATGTAAATTTTAAATTAATTCTATAAATTAAAGTAAAAAAATATGAATCAACTAAGAAGGTTTAAATTTTGAAAGACATCGTAGAAATTTATTACAAATGTTAGTGACAAAGTAATTTGCAAATTAGTTCGCATTTTAAGTTTTTTAACATTCAACCCACAATTTTCTTCATAAAAAACTAATCACACTATTTATTTTACTAATGTATAAATCCTAACATTTAAGATAGAGCAAAACATAAACATGACTATGCTAACAAAGAATGGCAAGGTCAAAAGATGAATTCCATAAACCGTAATTAATTTGTACTTCTTCAAAGTTTATAAATGACAAATTGATAGATATCATTATGGATATCACCAACTAATTATGACAATTGTTAGTGATAGTTTAATTTGTAAATTAATTGTGATCTACACTTGATCATGGTTATCTATCTGTAATGGCGTGAATTTACACCTCCTTGCAAATTCCTCGTTTACGCTACTTCCTACCTTAGAGAATTAAACCCGATAATTTAATTCATATTTCTACCACGTTCCCCTATCCACTTGGTAGTTGTTTTATGTGTCGATGGGAGATATTCTATCAAGGACGCTAGTGCAGCACGCAGACGTCTGCGCGACGCCTTGCTATCCTGACAATATTCCTACCTCTAGAATCCGCAGAGGCGTTACACTCCATTGGACACAAAGTGTAACATCTCCTACCCTTCAAACCGACTTTGAACAAATCCTTTTCCTCCATTTTTGCCTTCAAATTGTTATCTCATTCATTCAACTCATCTTCTTGGCATTACTCTTGATCATTCTCACACTTCTCACTCACTTTCAGCCCCTTCAAGCTCCACCACCTCCATTGAAGTTGCAAGTTGATACTTTGTTGGTTTATTCTCTTCGTTGTTGCGGAAACATCGATCTTTGAAATCTTGTGAGCTCGCTCCTTCTCCCATTTTCCTTGAGTGCACGTGGTTGAAGGTGATATCACTCCATCTTCCTTTTATTTTACATTATCGTTTTAATATCGTAGCATATTTTTGTTCAACATATTGCTTGGTATTGCTATTTCAATATTTTTCTTTATCATATTTCTCCTATAGTTGCAATCTTGGATGTCCGTGGAGGTGGAAACACCAAAGCAGGGGATTGACTATGGCAGTCCTCTAAACACAACCCAACATTTTTTCGTCTTCTGTGTGCAGGTTATCCTTGACGTGAGGATCTTGAAGATATCAACTTGTGGGTAGAAAGGTGCACTTTCCTCACCTTTCTTTGTCATTTCGTAATTAGATTTAGTCTTAGTACTTTTTTTGATATTTTGTTATTTCTTTCATTTTTGTCTCTATAAATATATCAAACTATATCGTTAAATTGTTAGTAAGTATCCCTTGGTTTTTTACTATACTTTAAGATTTATATCTATATGGATGCCAATGCCCCTCCGAGACGCCATCATGTTGTGCTATCATTTGTGACCCGCACTGTAGTCCTCTAGTGGTGAGCTATCTAAGTCATGGTTTGGACACTAGGGACTTGCTCACCTGACTTTCTAAAACATTTGGGCTTGTATGATAACAACTTGGTTGCTCTTCCTTTCGGCCTCTAAACTTCAAACTCTCTTGAAACAATTATGCTTGCTTGAGGTAGATAGGGCAGCCTATTGTTCTAGACCCTCCCGTGACCTGGGGTCCTGAGTAGTTGGTCTCCCTCCTCTACAGTTTGGTGAACCTGGCGTGAACTATTTTGGTTATGTTTTTAAGTGTTGAAGGAATATTCTCTCGCGTTCAAGGTGTGTTGTAGGTGCATGTGTTGCAAGGCACGCAACCTTGCAACCCAACCTACGATCCCTAGCGATGTAGTTAGAAGAGTCCCTAAATATTGTGAAGCGAACTCTAGAATAGGTCATTTTCTGATTGTTAAACCTTTGTGGTCTTCTGAGAATGTAATTTTCAGTGTATGTAGAAGATGGTTTCTTTCATGTATCTTCCCATCTCGTCAGTGCAGCCTACAAATGGGTCTCCTGATATAACCTTTATATCATAGGACTTGCTTATGAATGCAAATAGAGAACCCTCTCCTTTGTACATTCTCGCTCCTATCAACGAGAATACTACGATGGGTGTTCCCATTGATCCTACATGCTAAGTTAATGTTTTTGATATATTAAGCTACATTTACAAGGTGTGATACCCTTTACACCATGAGCCCAAAGGGCCAAAAAAGATCAATTCTAGAACATTAAAATAGAAACCACCAAAATACAAGACACAAAGACAACAAACTGACAGTCGACATACAATGACCCAAACAAAACAGAACAAAGAAGTAGTAGACTAACTTGCTATACCCTCCCATTTCTGTATGAGGAGGTTTATAACATCCTCCCCAACCCAATTGGGGCCCTCCTCCATAGTCTTCTTTTCCATTTCTTGAGCACAACAGAAAGGGTACCAACAGAACAATGGATCATTTTAATGGTGAAGCGGGTCAACAGGGTGAATTTCCTTTCGAGTTTATCCATCCACTCTAGTAGCTTGCTATAATCCTCCTCCTTGTCCACAGTCTTTGCATTATCTTCCTCCATAGTCCTAGGGTCTGAGGAATGGATCGCCGAATCTTCCTTGAGCGTCTTATTGAAGTTGAAAAAATGATTAGGTCCTTCCACAAATTCCTCCTCCTCCTCCGTATCTTCCTCCTTCCTCTTGCCTTTGTTGTTAGACTGCTCCTCGTCACTAGAAATATCATTCACCAACACTTTCTTACTACTTTTCACCAGTCTGTGGGATCTCCTGATGTTGGTATTCTCCATCCCCGTATCCGCAGTAGCAACCACAACGGTGTACCCCTTACAGTCTTTACCCACATTGTTCTTCCCTTCGCTATCCATGGTCTGCAGCTCCACCTGGCATTTACCATCTTCCTTTACTTTTTTCCTTATTGCAGGTTTGCTATCCATCTTGCGGGGAGTAGTTTTGAGCTCACAAAGCCCAACCACCACTTTTGACTAAGCAGTCCCCGCTCCACCCTTCTTTTTCTTGGCGGGAGGTTTAGGCTTAGGGGTTTCGGTGTTCACCGGAGGGGTTTTCCTTTTAGGGCCCTTACACTCAGCCAAGTTAATGTTATTATAGAGGAGATTATGATAATAAACTTCTTACATAAAAATGGATATGATGAATCTAAGAGCAAGATACATACGCATTATGGGCTTTTCGTCCCTCCCATCGATTCCATCACCCTTTCAGTCCTGGTAGGTCCCAAGATTGTGAATGCCCTTTTCGATATCATCCCGCAGTTTGACTTGTTCAAAGTGAAGCTAGGAATTCCATGGTTAGTTTCCATGAACGCAGTCCCTTCAGTGATCCATAAATATTTGAAATTCTCTCATGAGGGCTTCGTGCATGTTGTGCACGACACTAGGTATAAACCCTTGGTGTTGTGTGGGGCCTATTCATTTGTTTTTAGTATTTTGATAGTCAAACTTGGAGAAATTTGAGACTTAGATCTAGCATCAGAGGACTACAAAAATAATTTTCAAAAAAGGACACGTTCGCCTGAACATGACGTTTTACAAGATTCTGAGTGATATGAACATGAACCTTTGACTTTAGAAGAGGGGTTTTGTTTTGCATTGTCAATTGAGCATTCACCCTTTTCAAAACCAACATCAATTTTATCTTTATACATCTTCTGCTTGCTGAGCATCTCATTTAGTTTTAGAGTGCTTTCATATTTCAATTTCCTTCCTAAGATTTTGACTACTTTTGTTCCGCTTTTGAACTTTGTTCTTGTACCATACCAAGATGCCTTCAACTCTTTTAGCTTCTTCAAGCTGAGTTTTCAGAGAGATCATTTCTTGATTTGGTTTGTGTTCTTAAGAAAGGACTTGTTTTTTGAGTTTTTTGACCTCTTGTAAAGCACATTTTAGCTCACTTTCAAGATCTACTTCACCTTCTTCAATGTCAATGGTGTTTGAATTATTTTTCTGAGTACTTTCAGCCATGAACAAAGTTTCATATTCTTCAGTTGATGAATCTTCAGACTCAATATCAAATTCATCCTTACTAAACATACTTTTCTTCTTTTTGAAATTGAAGTTTCGTTTAGGTTTGAAGGCCTTCTTTTGAGGCAGTTTTTCAGTTGTCTCGTTGTCACAGATTTGATCATCATAGGGACACTTTGCAACAAAGTGACCTATTTTTCCACAGTTAAAACATTTAAAGGGAAGTTTTCCCTTATATTTTCCTATCCCTTTTTAAATCTTCTAACAAAATGGGATTCTTTAGAATCAGACAACTCTGATTCACCCACTATTTTTTCTTCTTTTTAGTATTAAAGGCAGCTTTTCCTGTGAATTGTTTTGCTAGTTCTTTTTCATAGGCAGTAAGTATTCCTTGCAGTGTCTAAGGTAAGCTTTATCAAAGTGTTTCTTTTCTTCTAAGGCAGACACTTAGGTTCAAATTTGGATGGTTTCTGACAACTCTTTGTGACCACATCAAATTCATTAACCTCTTGGGACCTAGATTTTCATTGCATTGACAACTTCATGAACTCTTAGGAAATATTCATCACTTTCATCATCCCTGTTTTCATCTCCTCAAACTGATGTTTGAGTGTAATGACTTTTGACAATTTGACTTTCTCATTCCTTTGATATATAGTTTCAAGTTTCTCCCATATTCCATGAGTAGATTTTCAATGCATGATTTTAATGAACACATCTTTAGTTAACCCACATAAGAGGGCATGCTTAGCTTTGGCATTTGTTTCATACCTCTTCTTTTTCAGCAGGATTAGTGGGAATAGAGGCTAGTACATTATAATCATTTAACACCATGCTCCAAACATCAACATCAAAAGAAATAAGAAAAGCTCTATCTCAATTTTCCAGAACACATAACTGTCCATCAAATAATGAGCTTGGTTACAGAGGCACCGTCTTGAGAATGTGCCATTGAAAAACAAACTCCAAGACCAAGATCAATCCAAGGTGATTAAAACCTATCAGAGGACCTTATGCTCTGATAGCAATTGTTGGAGTTAAAATGACACTGAGAGGGGGGGGGTGAATCAGTGTCTTAACAGATTTGACCAATTTGCATAAATTCAAAAACATAGCTCAGATTTGATCTCAATATTACTCTGATTAATGCATTCATGAGTTGAATGTAATCATTCATAAACAAAATTGAGAAAAGTAATAACCCAACAGTGAACTGAATCAATAACAACACAGAAAAGCAGTGAGAACTCAGATGAACAAAGAGACACAAAATTTTGCCGAGTGGAAAACCCTCCTGGGGTATAAAAACCACTCCTAAAATGCCTTCCTGGCTTAATCCTTTAATCAACTATTCACAATGCCTTAAAGGCTGATTTCTGAGCACCCACTCAAGGAGCACTAACCCCTCATTTAGAGATATCTATCTCAAGGAGCACCAACCCCTCAAATTATATTTCTGAACATAATAAAATCTCAGAGGATCTCTTTGTTTTCAGTTAAGCTCATTACTGTATGTTTTTCTTGTCTACCTAATACCCTAAGAATTCAACAGTTGAATCCTTAAAATATTACATAGAAAAGAATATTACAATGTATCTTTGCATCTTTGTTTTTCATATTTTTAATACAGAGTTTTTCAATACATTTTGATACAGCCAAAGAATAATATTCACGAATCACAACCAAAAGCTTTACAGTGTTTACAACTCTAGTTTTTATACAAAATTTCCAGTATGTCTGCCATTAAGATCTTCAAAGAATACGAGGTCAAAAGGAAATTGAAACCTCATACTATTTTCAGGAAGAATGATGCCAAATAGTAAATGTTTGCAGGAGTAACGCCTATCCAGAAGGCTGTAAATACTTTGTCACAATATAACAAAGCTTTTCAAAGATCTGACCATGCAAAGAAACGTCTCCAGCCATAAAGAGATTTCCAGACAACAAGATAACGCCCAAGGACTACCAATGGCTAAAAGAACATACCAAATAAAGATACCTGTTTGAGCAGCATTCAAATGAACTTCAGAGATTCGATGCCAAAAATAGGTCGAGCTCTCATTTATACTCAACACCTCAGGAAACAACCATATAAGTTACATCAAAGAGGCAGATAACAATGGTGGTGGCTAGGGTTTCTTACCCAACCAAAAGAATAAACTCAAAGCGTTTGCCCTAATCATACTTTCAATTCCATCGACGACTTTGTTGAAATGATCCTTTGAGTTTCGTTGTAACACTGTGATATCGGGGAAACAACATATCGAATACATTATGTCATGCCGAAGATCTTTGTCATTTCCAAGTCGCCAAGACAATACATAGTTGGGGGGACACTATATAGATTGCTCTAAGTTTCACCGATACTCCCATCCATCTCGTGTATCGTTGTGACTAGACAAAATTGGTGAGACATCATGTAGACAAGTCTTTGTTTTGCCGAGAGCCCACTTGATACACATTGGTCGCCGAGACATCCAGATAGTCTTGTCGAAGGCAATTAAATTGCCAGTCATTCCCCTTAGCTATTGCTTTTGCCATGACCCATCAAAGTCGGGGAGAAGTCATAACAAATGCATTATGTCATATCGAAACACTTTATCCACTCTGAGTCGCTGAGAAACCACAGAATCGCTAAGACCTCCTGCCGATATGCAATTTTCCAACGGCGGTCGGTGTGACATTGCACATCCGTTATAACCTCACGCCGAAAGCAAAATGTCTGGCCAAAGTGAAACCCCAAATGTGATGTCGGCGAGACCGAACCCTTTGCGCTATGACCCTTTGTTGAAGCCTTAAACTCTTGCCGATGTGTTTCCACTTAATCTCCGATTGGTGTGACATACCAAATTCGCTGTGACCCTATATCGACGGTGCAACACTTGCCGATAGAGATCACTCTCTGTCACCGAAACAAAAGAGAAGTCTTGCCGACAACATCCTGTATGCAAAATTCAATCGACATGACATCAGAAATGTCTTGCTGATAGGCAACACAGACATTTCAAAAAGGATCGGGAGGACCCTGCCATTCTCACACCGATATGTGTAAGCCCGAATGAGAAACAACCAATACCATTAGACAAAAGAGATGTCAGAATCAAGGTAACTGTAATGCCTTAAAAAATGTGAGTTCAAAGAATGTAACCAAATGTCTTGTAATCATGTGAAATACACCTGTGGTATGCAAGGAGAACCATCCTGAGACTAATCATCAAAGAGAACAAACTGAAAGAGGTTTTGTCATCAAGGACAAACTATAAACACAACCGAGATCCAACAAATACATTACTGGTATTGCAGTTCCTATCATAGATAACATGAGGAAAATGCTTGATAATGAATAAGGAATATAAATTGTGCATAACCTAGCTCATATAATTGACAATCATGTTCCTACAATGGCTAGTTGTGCTCAAACTTTGGGATACACTCAAAGTCAAGGTGGAAATCCAATTCCTCCTACAACTATGACCTCTATTCCTACATACACTCATCCAACTATTACTACAACAAGGCAACCCACTAGAAATGTCAATACAACCTTAGGTATTTCCACATGAAATCCATTTAGCTTTGTGAATTCAAAGCTCATATCTCCTAATCCATCTCCCCTCACAAACTTGCAATTCACTTGTCCTTCGAATACATATACACCTCCACCTTATTCGCCTCCATCTCACAACACGACCAATAATTTTGTCCTTAACCAACTTTTAAAAAATGTTTCATCCCTCCAACAACAAATTTCCAAATTGAACCAAAATCAAAATGGCCGACCTTCACAATATGTCAAAAGAAACCCATTATCCTTGGAGATATTGAGAGCACAAATGCCACAAGGTATAGAGATTCCTAGATCTGAGAAATATGGTGGTAAAGGAGACCCTAACAACCACGTCTCAACATACACAACCTTATGTAGTGACTTCATTTTTGAAGATAAGCTCTTCGCTAAAATTTTCCCTAGGTCTTTGAAAGATACAACCTTGGAATGGTTTTGATCTTTACTGAATAACTCAATTATTTCATTCAATGAGCTTGTTGATGCATTTCTCAACCATTTAAAAGTGCACATTGGTCCCAAGATGACCTTAGTTGATTTAATTAAGTGTAAACAAAAGGATGATGAAAATATCATTGATTTTATAACACGATACCAATTGCTTTACTCGCAAATCAACATTAAGATTCCTAATGTTGATCTTCAAAGAATGTTTATTAAAAAAATTCAAAACAAAATTCAAGACAAGCTTGGGATAATGAAATTTTCGTCTTTTACACAATTGTGCGCGACTCTTTGTGACTATCAAAA
Organism: Sequoia sempervirens; assembly: GCA_007258455.2. Taxonomy (NCBI): domain Eukaryota; kingdom Viridiplantae; phylum Streptophyta; class Pinopsida; order Cupressales; family Cupressaceae; genus Sequoia; species Sequoia sempervirens. The sequence continues at coordinate 12,518 of VDFB02275377.1, forward strand.
TTCAACTAGTCATCGTGAAGCAAAAACTCCTAACTACCCTGAGAAATCTGAATTCGTGCCTTATAGCAATTTCCAACCATTCAAGAAACAAAATAAGAGCTTTTTACAAATAAATCCACCCCAAACAAGTCAACATGTTGAGTCTCAATTGGCTACAATAAAAACAAAAAATGCATATCAATTCAAAGAGTGTAATAGACAATTTACCCCGCTACCTAATACCCTCCATTCCATCATGTTGTGAATTTTGGGTAATAACCTAATTACCTTACCTCCCATTAGAGCCCTTGATACCACTAAGCCTTTACCTCTGAACTATAATGCTAATTCCTTATGTCATTATCATCGACAAAATGGACACGATATAGAACATTGTAAGTGTCTTAAACATATTGTGCAAGACCCCACTGATTCTAATCACATCTAAATTGGTGGTGTTAATACGATCAAGAAAATAAGTCTGTTGCCCCACCCAACCAAAATTTACAACTTTTTACTAATCCCATGCCAAATCATAACATCTCTTTGTAAAAGTTGATGATGCCAAGAATGATGTGATGAATGTTGACATGACTGATGATAACATGAATGATAAATACGATAATCTAGTCACCTTCATTGATGTTCAACCTTGTAAGGGCCAAACCAAATTGTCTATGAACATTGCTTTCTCACAAAATGACACAATCAAACATGCACCCAATGGTCCTCTTTACATAGCCAGAAGAATCAATGACAAGCCTACCAATGGGATATTAATTGATCTTGTGTGTGTAGATAATGTGATCACCAAGGAATTCTTATTTGTGCATGAACTTTATCAAGATTCTTATGAACAAACGAAAGCATGGATGAAAACACATAATGGTTTTGCTTGCCCTATGATAGGTTCAATCACTCTTTAAAAGTTGGACCGAAACAATTGAATGTCTCATTCTCCATCATCCCATTGTTGGACCAATTTCATGTGAAGCTTGGATATCCATGGCTACACTCCATGGATGTCATCCTGTTGGTAGTACATAAATGCTTAAAGTTTCCATTTGGTAATGACATCTTTAATGTGCATCATAGTGGCTTTAATCCTGTGTCTTCCTATGGGAATTTCTGTTTAGATTTATTTTGGCCCAAACCCATGGAACCTATTAAGCCTCATGAGGACTTCTTTTTCAAATCTTATCAAAATTTCAAGGCAAAGCACATAGTAGAATTATCCCTTAGCAACATGTCTCTACCCATGATTGAGCCTCCTATCGTTGATGAAACCATGATTGAACCAAAAGCCCTTCTAAGTAACTAAAAACAATCTATGACAAATCCTTTGCCTATTTCCTATAAAAGACCAAGAGATAACCATTTAAGTCCCATTGTGCCTCCTAAGATCAAACAAGTTTACAAAGCTAAAGAGAGTGGTTGAGCAACCTTCCATGGTTCCTTTCATTCCTCCCTTGTGGGAAGAAAAGAAACCAATAGTTGATAAACCCGCTCCTACATAATCACAACTTGAAAATCATGCAAGAAGAAACATAAATGCTAAAGAGCGTAAGCATAGATGTCGTGCTATTGCTCGTCAATTAGAAGAAAAGAACAAAATAGAAAATCAAGATCAAACACCAACTCAAGCAAAGCATGATGGTTCTCCACCTTTGCCACAACAACAACATGAAACTTCAATGGACATCATCATTAGGCCTCCTATTATAATTAACTTGGAGGATGATGATGATGATGAGATTGCTAAGATTGATGAGGAAGTGCATAATGAGTTGAATTTATTATTTTCTTCTTCCATGAGCTTAGATGATAATAGCCATGATGATCCTCCTAACAAGAGTGAATCACCACATGTTGAACCTGGTAATGGTCCTAGTACGACACTTATCGTTGTCCCTTTGGCTAATTGTCCACCTTTCGCATATGATGAACAAGATTGGGATGCATATCACCTACTATAGGTTGACTCGCATGTGCCATACTAGTCTTAGCTTTGTCTTCTTTTCATATTCTTTGTGATTGTATGCACATAATGTGATCCCTCATGCAATGTTGCTTGGTGTTTCTTTATATGTTTGTGAGCCTACTTTGGATGACCCTTGTCACTCTATTGGTGCAAGGATACAAAGGAAGTGAACCTTTTCTAAAATTCTTCTATTTGTATCTTCATTCTTCTATATGTCGTACACCTTTATCTTTTCTCGTCTTATGTTTTCCTTTTGGGGATGACGTAAGGTGTTGAGACATTTAGGTTTCTTCCATGTTGGTCCAAAGTCTTCTTTTTTTTCGCTCTCTATGTGCCATTCTTCTTTTGTGCTTGTTGTTCCATGAGTTATTTAGGAAACGATTATGATTCCAAGCTCGATTATAACATTGTAGCAAAGACATATACTGAACCCAAATCTGTGGACCCCTTATGTGTTATCTTAGGATTGCATATGGGGGGCAACCTCCTTTCCATGGCGTAGCAATATTTTCGAAACATATGTTTTACATAGGGCTTTCTGAATAAAGCTCCCGTGTATTGGAATTTATCATTTTGCATGGTGTTTAGCAATTTCTTTAAAGTGGGGGCATACGTGTCCCCGCTCATTGTTTGCATATTCCCTTCAAAGTGTGGTCTTCTTACTTCATGTGATGTGTCTTCTTGGTGGTGACATTGGGTTCGATGCCCTTTGAAGAGCGTGACCTTTCTTGACATATGACATTCCTCTTAGAGGTAATGCTACGACTTGCATTCCCTATGTTGTGAATCTTTTATCCTCGACTAGTCCTCTCTTGGTGATATTAAGCATGATGTTCCCTAAAGTGAGACCTTTCATGAACTGAGCAAAACCCCTTTGACTATCCTAAAAATAATTCATGGCCACCAAGCATAACACAACTTGCTTGCTAGTGGTGCCTTTTTATTTTTCATGATTGTCTAGCATAATGCAACTTGCTAGCCTTGTGGAACCTTTGACCATGTTTTGTGGTGCCTTATCAAAGTTATCGGGAGGCATAACTTTTGGTATGGTCGATGTATGGGAGCTTGTAGACTTGGCATGAATTTCCCATCAGCCACTTTTTTGTGGGTACATACCGACCTAGTGTGTGTTTCTCACCTTCTTGGGGCTCACCTAGTGGATATCGGGTTTCACTAGCCCTCGTGAGTATATTTTCTTTACATAGTGGATAGTAGGTTTTCACTTGTGAACACATTTTATGGACAACATAACTACGGCTAGTCCATCCTTCCTTTTCTTTAGATTTTTGCATTAATTTTGACATTGTATGATTGTGCATCTTGTGTTGTTGCAGGCAAGTGTCGCTTTGTGCCCTTGTTGGTTCACCGTGAGATCTTAAATCTTGAGGGCTTGATCATCTTCCTTGACCTTTGTCATCTTATCTTTCTAACACTTGTATAATTAGACCTCTCTTGACTTATTTGTTTACTTTAGTGTGAGTATGAGTGCAAGTTCATACTCTCACTAAAGTGGGGGCTAAATGTAGTGTAGTAAAATGTACACCTTTACATTGCATCCGAGATTTAATCGTAAGTTTTTATGTATATGGATGCCTACGATTGTATGCCTCTCCACATAATTATCTCTATAAGGTATTGTCCAATCTGGGGTGGGGTTATTACATGGCGAGTTTGCATGTTTCATTGGATTAAGATCTACGAGTTATGCAACTAGGTGGGTAGGCCACCCATTTGATTGTAGTGGGATGAATTGGATGTGGATTGTCTATATCCACGAGGTTGTTTCAGTGTTAATGCATACTTTGTTAGTTGGCCTTGTTTGTGGTCATTTGTACATTGGTATGTTGCATTTGAGATAGGATGATGGATATATGAAGACTTGTAGAATTTAAGTTGATATGTTGATGGCATGGAATTCTATCTATGATTTATATGCCCTAGTTTGAGGTATGGTTAGCTTGGATGAGTCACAATGTTGTGGTTGTTATTCCAGCTGGTATGAGTAAGGCAACTACTCAAGCACCTTTGTTATCATTTGAATTTGATACTTGTGTTCATACTAAGATTGGTGCAAGTTTCAATGACAGTTAATATGCTTCACCTCCTTTTTCTTCCATAAGTGGCATGTTGAAAGATGTAAGGAGTTTTTTGCTTGATGTTGGTTATCACGGTTGCTTTTGCAGTTATCTTGTTGGAGCATGAGAGCATGGTGAAGATTCAAATGATACATGTTTTGCTAAGAGATGTTTTTCTTTTGTTTATTATTTGTATGGATGTATTTATGATGTATAATGTCAAGTGGGAGAATGTTAGGATTAAAGTGACATCTACCTTGTAAATCTTATGTCATATTGCATGGTTCCAACATCCCTGGAAAGTGTCCCTAGGCACTTAGGGTGAATTGGGAAAATATTTTGGAATATTAATTTTTACCATTGTTTGTAATATATTCATAAGGAGTGATGGGTTCCACTAGCAACGCTAAGGGTGAGTTGTGGACATAAAAGTTTAATATTGTTTTCCCCACATGTGGATGCCTAAAATGGGATAATAAAAGATAAGGAAAAAACAAATGAGTGACTATTGGTATTCTCTAGGTGGGAGCTTGGAATGAGACATGTGTCTCTTGGTATTCTATCATTTATTACATTTAATGTAATGTTTTATCTTCCAAGTTTGGGCGTCCAAGTTGGAGGGTAAGTATTGGAGCCAAAACTGATGTCCTTTCATATTCTAAGGTGGCATTCCAAGGGTTGAGGATGTTTAGAATGAAGGTCATCCTTGGGCGCCATGTTTGGTGCACTAGATGTCTTCACAAGTCTATATAATCAACTTCTTGGATGTAGAAACAATGTGCAACAGTTGAATACAGAGTTTCATTGCACTTGAACAAGGACAGGTTGAGGCATAAAGTGGTTGTTTACAAGTGCACAAGTGATGCCATGTTGGAGGCAAAGAGGAGAACGAAAGTAGTTGTATTGTAACATCATTATTTGAAGATAATGCATACTTGGCCTCTCTTCTAGGTGGAGTTTTTTCCCACAAGGGTTTCTCCACATAAATCATGTGTTATGTGATGCTCTTGTGTCGTTGATTTGTGCCTCATTGCTGCTATCTTATAGTGATATTATTTATATATTGTTGTTATAAGTTCACATAAGGTAGTGTTTATAAGCATGTTATGTTGGTTGTTTTTTGGCGTCATAAAGAAGATGGATCCAATCATGGTAATTCCATATTAAGGCAACTTCATTTTCATATTTGCATATTAGTTTCAGATTTTCACGTTGTTGTAGTCCAAGCCTTGTATTTCATCCATTGAAGTTATATTTGTATAGAGATTGAATTTTCCAACAATTATTATTAGAGCCTGTTTATTTCTCATCACCAGTATCATCAATTAACTATGTATTAGATTCCCATAGCTTAATACAATATAGAATGTCAAATTATGTAAATATCATAAATTCATACATAGACTAAGAAATTAAGTATTGACCTCAATCTGAATTGTTGGTAACCACCCAAAAATCAGAGATAATTGTTGATCAAATATTAATAGCAGCTCCTATTCATAGCATTCTCCCACAACTTGTACGACACCCCCAAAAGTTGAAGCCAATAATATAAGAGAATTTATTCCCCAAACACTTGTATGACAACCTAGATTCCTTGAAAAAGTGTTGCGCCCAACTCTTATCCCATGTAAAATTTGTGACTAGGATTGAGGAAGGCTAAAAATCCTTCAATGACATGAATCATCTCCTTTTAATTTTTCTTTAGTGTCTTTCAAAAAATGGTAAGACCACCTCCCAAGCTTTTCCAAATGGTACGACTGGATCTTGTTCTCTCAACAATAAAATAAATGATTTTTGTCACTTCAAAAATGTTACCATTATTCTCATAAAAATATCTTTCAAAGATGAAATCTATACTTTTGACATTTTCCCACACAAAGAATGTTCACCTTGCAAATTTATATTTGCTTGCAAACTTCTATAAATTTTTGCCTATAAATCTTATGACTTCGTAAACTATGACAATCTGCTCAAAATCTTCACTTCTTTGTTTCAATGCACTTGTGAATCCTAATTGAATCCACCTGATATTGACCAGGAAGAATTATCCCTTCTTGGAAGCCAATAACCCTTAGGGCTTTCGTCCTAAGGTTTGAATTGAACAAAGTTGTTCAAACCTCTCAATGAGAAAACATGAAATGACCAAAGATATATTTTTTTCTCTTTTCGCAACCCCTTTTATATCCCGCCTACAAATTTTTGAGAAGTTCATTAATTAAAAATCATTTTAGATAATAAACCTTATAAATAATTAATTAAAAGAAGTTGCCCAAAAAGGGGACATTACACCTTTTCAATCAACCATGTGTTTAACTTAATGGTGTTACATTCAACCAGAAATATTTAATTCAATCATTGGTTTTACTTGAGAAAAGCGCTACAATCTTATTAGATTGCAAGTTGTATCCTCTTCAATCTCAACTTCTCAAAGATTATTCATTCAAATATGTTTTTAACCCATAAACTTGTCAAAATCCTTAGTAAAATTGTGTTATGTATAATATTAAAATATAAGATTCGATTGTGTTGTTTAGAGTATTAAATATATGATTAGTTGTCTCTTGAATTCGTGCCTTGGCAAATTTCTGATTCCCCTTTTCAGCATTTATCTTTCCCTTATAAATTGACTCCCCTAGTTTTGTTCATGTCTATTCTCATCATCCTGTCAAAACTATAGTATAGGTAGTCACCTAACATCCTCGTAGATATATGATGTTTTCCTTTGTTATATTTCCCTGACTTTATTGAGTGACTGTGTAACATTCTTAATTTTAACCAGTGACCCTCGAGAGATTTTGAAACTATGAAGCTAATTTCTCCCACCAATTAGGGGAGAGGGGCCTATAATGGAGCAGGGTCCAATAGTGGGGATAGAAGTAGTCCTCAGTGGGCCCCATAGTGGAGCACTTTAATATCCAATTGCAAAACACTTTTTATCCATAAGTATGCAAAGTGACAAATCATGTGATGCCACATAAGCACACCAATAAAACATGACTTAGTGCACCACTATCGGTCTCACTTTTTTTTGGGCCTTTTTGGATACCTCAACAAAAAGCATGCTGATGTGGCATCATATTTGATGATGTGGCCTTAAAACGAAATATAGAAGCACATGAGTTGCCAAATAAACTGTTGTACAGAATTCAAAGTGATTTGAAATTTCTACATAGGATTTTGAGAAATGCGAAATTAGGATGCTCCGCTATAGGTCTCTCTTCCCTATTTATTTGCCCACTTGCCCATCTAATTCTTATTTTTATTCTCCCTCAGCACACCCATACCCACTTCTTATAAAACAGCTATTCTTACACATCACGTGGGCTCTTCTTACAATGAAATTACTCCACTTGCACAACACAAAGGCACCAATGGTTCCCCTTATAACCCAACCATTGAAATAACTTCACATATAAATAAATATATATGCACATTTAAATACTCAAAGGTGGTCAAGGGATGTATATCAGGATAAGTTGGCGGTGGTAAGGTACGTTCTAACTAGAACATTGGCCAGATTGAACACCCCTGCTTAAAACATTGTGAATATTTTAGCATTGTTAATCATCATCGCTATTAAATTAAGATGAAGCATGTGGGCAGCAGAAATCCTAAGGAATCAAACTGGTCTTGTTCTAAAGCAAGAATAATGACATTTAAAATTATGATGCAGTGTTAGGGTCACTTTTATGCACAAACGTAAGTGAATTGAGCATTATATTGATTATAATACTATATTTACAACAGTACCAAAAGTAGGAGTTATAACAAAATGTTTTAAGGGGACCGTATGCACTTTTATCCTCTTAACAAAAACCCTTATAATTTATACGTTTATAAAATAAAAAAAAGTCATTATAGACTTTTACTCTATGTTTTGAGATTTTATTTTAATTGTTAATGGTCTTTTACCAAGGAAAATTTTCAAATTTACTTTTTCCAACATCTACATTCCTCTATAAGTTTTCTTACATTGAAGTCTCACACCAATTGCAAGGACAAGAATAATCAAGCTAGAATAACACTGTACAAGGGTAATGCAAATTCCAAGTACCATTTACTTTTCAAAACTTCCCTCAAACTAATTTTCATAAATTTTTCAATAATATTACTCTTTCTAAATCCAGATAGTCCTCCAGTACACCTTTTCTTGAGTACTTCCTCTATTATTCCACAATCTAAACACAAAGAGGGCATACATTGATAGTTTTTAATTAATTATGCATGCATTTGTTTTCATCTTTTAATTAAAACAAATGTTATAATCATGATTCATTAGCTCTTTGATTATGAGTTACTTCAAAATAAAATTTTGGAGCTCCTTTTTCTTTCACTTTTGAACAGCAATTTACAAATATGATAATATCCAGTTCATCAATACTTTAGCGAGAATCTACAACTGAAGAGACAAGGAATCATATAGCTACCACCCTATTAAAGAAAGAGACACAGATACTATCCAATTTGCACGAGAAAAAATTTTCTTTGTCGAAATAGATTTGTATAACAAATACAGATAAACATCAAGAATCAGAGCTGTACAATGGCATATATTATTTCTTTTTAATCAAGCTCAAAACAGTGAAAGCTGCAACCATACTTGGTGTTGGTGCCCTTAATTTCTGTAAAATCTGTGATGAATTAATCCACTGGAAGGATGCTCCACTCAAATCTTTCACTGGAGGCATAAGGATGTCAAATATCTTCTCTGCAGCTACAGCTTGCTGATTTTGGAGATGTTCATTTTGGACAAGTTGCCTGCCATTAACAAGGAGATGCATGGGAGTTCAATCTTCCCATTTTTTCTGTCAATCAGAAAACAATATTTACCGATGCCACCAAAATTATGAGTAGCAAACTGGTCAGCCAAGATCCCGGACAGATCCAAGAGGAAAAATCAGTAAAACAGAGAAGGATCAGGACAACAAAATTGTAATTAGTTGTCAAAATCATGATTAAAAGGACATTTTGGTAACAGTAATTTATTCAATTAAATATTGCTTATTAGAAATTACAGGGATAGGGAGTGGTCATTGATATTGATACAAAAGACAAGCTTGAGCAAACAGGTTTTTAGCTTGTTTTAGTGATCTGCTTTTTATTGGTAAATTCCCCTTGTGGGGCATCCTTTAGCTTAAGGTGTCATGATGGGTGTATTTCTACTGTTTTATGGGGATTTGAATATGCATCTCTGCTATAAAAGCATCAATAATTTAACCTCCGAGTGTTCATCCCATTTTACTTTGCTTAATGATTATTGGGTATTGGCCTCATGTAATGTCCCCATTTTTGGGTTCTCTAGCATTGCAGTTGGCTATAACCTTCTCAGTGGGTGTCAACCTTTTATGACGGATCATTTGATGTTGCCAATGAGCTCAGTTAGTCTTGAGGACACTTATGCCACTTTCTGAAGAATTTTGACTTCTGGTGTGTTCTCTAAGATTCTTGGAGAAAACGTCTATTTATAATAAGTCACTCAGTCAGACCCGATTTTCATTATTCATCATCAGTATCACTCCAGTGCAATCAAATTTCAATTCCGAAGTCTTTTGTCAGTTTCCACAACTCGGATGTATTTGTGGTTTTAATTTAATTATTTTTACTAAGGTTGTTAATTTTATTAAAATAACTTAAAGGGCTGTCATGTCCCATGAATTGCAACACTAAAATATAAAAATAACCAAACATTGAAATACAAATAAATGAATAAAATAAATAACAAGACAACATATCAAAAATATAAAGAGGAATATTAACAATTTCATTATAATTATAATTATCATAAGATAATAATATAATTATAAATTTATAATAATCGAATATAACAACATAAATATCAACAATACAAAATTAACAATTTGATTATTATTATAATATAAAATATGCATAAAAACTAGTATAGAAAATAAATATAATAAAATAAGAAAACACAAAATATATTAATATAAATAAATAATATATACATTATATATATATTACATGGCCAGAACCCTTAATGCTGGTCGACCACCTTAATTCAAAAGACAATCACATATATATGCAACGATTAACTAAACAAAAGCATCAGTTCATAAATGAGCAGCAGCAAATATATATAAGCATTGATTAATAGCAGCGATTAATATAACTAAAGATGGCAGCGATTCCATTTAATAGGAGGCAACGATTCATTAGGAAAAGACAGTCATATTTGTGAAGATAGCGATCTGCTATAAGGGAGGCACTTAAATGAATTATAAATAGTTTGAGGGAGGTGTCTCTATCCAAAGGATGCCTCTCTTCATGGAAACATAGAATTTGAAGATGATCGATAAGGAGAAAAAAGAAGAAGATAGGAACAGCAACTTAGGAATCGGTGAGAAGAAAGAACGTATTCTGCACACAAAAGACTATCGAATCATCCATAAAGGAATATTGTCTGGAAATCAGGTCAACGAATATCCTCAGAAATACATCTATAGATCTGGCATAGAAATAGAAATCCAAGCAGAGCCGATAAGGGAAGTAAGTGAACAATCATTGAGCCTTACGCACCCATTGGGAGGATTGAATGGGAATAAGGAGAAAAGGATAAACAACCAGCAATAACAGAGTTTTACAGATATAAGGTAGAGAGCATTAAGACATTATTGCAAGCAGATTGAGACACTTCTAGGGAGCTGTTGGTGCCCAATCTAGGCCATACATTATTCATAGAAGATTCAGAGACTCAACCATTATTGGGTCTTAGGATTGAAAGATCATATTAGAGACAACGAGTAACAAATACATTAACTTATTCCAATTGTCTATGATAGAAACTGCATACAAATTGTAGTGTTTACCTCATTATAGTTGCAGACAGTTACCTCAGAGTTTATATCAAATACATACTCACTCCTATCAGCATATTTATATATATCAATATTGTCCACAAAAATATTGGCCTGATAATCAAGTCAGAATAACCAACAAGATTGTTCTTTAAAATATATCATTGAAACTATTGGTCCTAGATCTGTTTAAACCTTGATTTAAGAAGACTAAAGGCAACTTAAGAAGTTAAGACAAATCCAATTTGGGGACATTACAAGGGCACCTTAGTATAATAGCTTGTTGGAATAAGAATTGAAAGTTTTAAATGTTGGACACTAATAAAGTGACTATAAGTGTTGGGAATGTTTAAATAATAAACTAAATCACTTTTTGGATTAATAAGGCTTATTTAATTTATAAAATGATTTTATATTATATTTTCAAAAAGCTTCCAGAAATATTATAAAAAGTGTTTTGGAGCTCATTTGCTTTCTATGCTGGAGAATTTGATAACAAGATATTGCTGGTTTGAACTGTGTTCATCCAAAGGGCTTTGTGAGGACTAAAAACCCTCATAGAGGACATCAACTATGGAGGTGAAAGATCCTTCCTAGTTGGTTTGCAGGTGGTTTCATTCAGGAACTACACACAGGCTTCATTGTTGGAAATTTTCAATTTTGAACAGAAGGGTTTATTTGCAATTTTGTGAAGTTTTTCCAGACAAGACAAAATTGATAGATTTTGTAGAGGGTTGCCGGAGGACAATTTATCTGTTATTTTCAAAGGTTTATGGGAAGATTACAAGCACCATGAAAGGAAAATGAATATAGAGTGAGAAGACTATTTGTGTGTGACACCATTTTATGAAGGTTATTGTTGTTGAGCATAAATATTGATATGACTGGACGACCCCATTGAAGGGGTATTTGAGGTTGGTTGCCCCCATGAGGGTTGAACCTTTACAGGAGACATTAGAAGCATGGCGTGAGACATCTTGGGCAGGGCACTACAGTTTAAGGTGTTATTTAATGTTGATTGGTGGCATCTAGAGCATGACTTTCAGTTCCAGGCCTCATGGTGATGCACAAACACAGGTTGGATGGGGTTTGAGTTTCATATTTGTTGGTTGTCCTTTTTACAACACCAGAGTACTGCTGGGAGGGTCTGCAAACTGTTATCAGACCAAATTGTGCCATCCACTTGTAATTTCTAAGGCAGATTTGGAGAGTCGGGTTGGTGTTTGGTGTTAGTGACAGTTTATTGTTGTTTTTTGAAGGGTTGGAAGCCAAAAAAGGGCCGTACAGTTTCCAGTTATGACTGAAATTCATGACAGACCTGAAACCTGCTTGTTATTTAATTTGATGGCAAACATTTAGTGCTGAGTTGTTTTATGTCACTCGTGGAAGCTTTGATGAAGTTGGGGGTTGCTGTGGAGTGGTTATTTTGCACTTTCAGACCTGTTTTTAATGCTCAGATCAGAATATCAGACCTCCTCGTAAGTCATTATAGACAGTTTGGGGGCTATCTTTAAGTGTTGGGTGCATACCAACAGGAATCCAACCATTGGAGGGTAAATTCTTAACAAAATAGGTCTTTCAGAGGTTCCCTTGTTGCTGGGAATGGTATCCAGCCTTGAAGTCCTCTCATTGCTCAGACTTACTATTCAGCCCTTTAGCAGAGCATGTAGTGGTGAATCAGACGTACATCATTGGCCAGTATCATTGAGTTTGAGGTATTTTAATTTGGAGTTGTGTCTTGACTTTCTTACCCATCTCTTGGGTTGATGTAGGGTTAATTATCTCCTTCTAATTGATATTATGCAATGTAAGAATGTTGATTTCCTAATCAAAATCATGACATCAGTGTGTTTGATTAGTACTTGCATATTTTGGTTGTAAACTGTTTATCAAAAGAAAAAAAAAAATAGGGAGTGTATGTTACATCTCACCAGTGTTTTATTCTTATTGTTGCCAAATAGAAAATATATTAATCCCTGATTTTCATTTTATCAATACTTGTGAAAGTAAAAGTTTGAAAATGTGCCCGTTTTTGTTATTTCTTTTAATTTTACAGAATTATGATTTTTTCAGAGTTTAAACAACAATTGGCATGGCAGGCAGTCGTGCCTCTGCTGCCAGTCTTCCACGATCCACAAGTAGGGTTTTATATTTTGTCTAGGTTTTTCTTTATAGTTCTAAGTTTTAAAATTAAAATTTAAAACATTAAAAATAAATTTATTAATAATTGTTTAACAACTAGCTTATCTATATTAATATATTAATCTATATATTATACGCCGAGAGATATCATTTTCGAAGCATATTTTTTTCACTTTTTTGCTTTTTGAATTTAAAAAATACGCCTCGAAAATGATATGTCTCGGCGTATAATATATAGATTAATATATTAAGATAGATAAGCTAGTAGCATCCGCAATGCGCAATGTAAAATAAGAATTTATCACTTATTTTATTTTAAATAAAGAATTATAATACTTTACAAATCATGATTCATATCATATTTATTCAAATGCACAAATGCCCCAGGATTGCACTTTGCAGCACCATCAATATTTAACTTAATCCAGCTAACTTTAGGGGCCGCCCAATCCACATTGGCCATATCCTGCTTCCCATTGTGGGTATTGGTCGTCAACCACCTGAAGCGTGGCCAAGCATTGGCCCAATGCAATTCTTTAGAAGATATGGAGTTGAACTTCTTGTTGTGGACCTGACCAAGATCCGCCATGGAGCTCTCCACCAAGTCCCAAACTCTGTCAGCCACCTTTTCTTGTTCAAGAAAAATTCTCCAGTTGCGTTCGAGCCAGATATTCCGTATGATCAGCGACGGAGCAATCTGCCAAATAAATTGCAGCCCCGGGCTCTTAATCTTCAGGGTCCAATAGTCAAGCAATAGGGGGACATCCCTGGGGAGAACCCACGATAACCCCCAGTGGTTTAGGAATAGAGACCAGACCCTCCTCGCATAAGGGCGGAGAAGAAACAAATGATCATTGCTTTCTTCATCGCACCAACACAACACACATCTCGAGGGACCAGCTTTTCCTAGCTTCTGCAATCTGTCCCATGTAAGAGCTCTTTGCTTCCAGGCAATCCAAAGGAAAGCATTGGCTTTCGGAAGGCTCAACTTGCACCAGATATTCTTCACAGAGGGGGATGAAGCACCATCATCAAAGAAACAGTTATAGGCAGCTTTGACCGTGACCTCAGCACTGCCACTAAGATTCCACACAAATTTATCGTCAGTAGCATTATTCCAAATAGGCCACCTGTTGAGTTTGAGTGACAGGGAATTGCAAGCCTCAGAGAACTCGGGAGCTGGTGGAGCAAGAGATCATAATCAATTTTCATATATATATTTAATTGCTATTATCATTTGTATAACATGATTTTTTTTCTAAATCATTTAAAATTTGAAAATAAAAATTGGATAAAATGTGTAAAAAAACTTTAAAAATTTGCTTAAAAATATTGTAACTTATATTTGAAGCACATGTAATATTTCGTATAGATTTGGCACACATCCACTTAAAAAATATATTTAATACCACACATTTAAAAAAACCATGTACATTACAAATAATGAGTAGCATAATGGAAGTCTTGTATGTTGCCACACATCCTCTTCAATTTTTTTTTTTAAAGTCTTCAAAGTTTGTAAATGTAAGAAGTATTGAAGGTCAAATAAAAAGGGATTATAGTAATAACATCTCATTGTAATGGTGTAAATACATTACAAATTCTTCAGCAATGAGATTGGTATTACGACCTTTATTTTCATAGTGATCTTTATATACGTCTTTGAGCATATTTGGAAATGCACCTACTATAGTATATGCCTCATGAACTTTTTTTGCAACAGCTTCCATTGTCATTATTTCCAGTTCCTCAACATCATCATCGATCATTAAGCTTGTATTTTCAATTTCTTTGACAATGTTATTGCAACACTCTAAAACTATTCTTGCACATTTGTCGATAGGGGTTTCAACAAAATCATTTGACCTTATAGAGGCAGTTGGGCTTTCAACTATGATTTCTGATTCGTTCCGTGACATTTTTAATTAGATTATTCGCTGAAAATAAAAGAACAATAAAATTAAGGTTAGCAAACATAAAGAAAGTGCATGCTATCAAAGTAAGTCACTTTAGATTTAATGGAATTGATATATATAGACACAATTTAATGGAATACAACACCCTCATAAAATAGGGTTGCCTTCTATATGGAATACAACACCCTCATAAAATAGAGTTGCCTTCTATTTTCTACACATACCATTTCATAGTAATATTCACTTTTAATTGAAAAATATATTAAATTTTGAATCCAAATGAGAATTGAACCCACAACCTTACGATTATAAACAAAACACACTAATCCATTGCACTACATGTTTATTTTGATTTTTTTATGATTACAATTATGTTAATTAATAACTTTTTCAATAAAATTAGTAATAAATAAATAAATTAAAAAATATATTAATTTTTAAACCCACAATGAGAGTTGAACCCATAACCCTTCAATTACAAATCAAATATATTAATCCATTGCACTATTTGCTTGTTTTTGTATGTGATATATTAATCACATAATAGATATTTTATTAAAAAATTATTTACTTGCTTATAAATAAATATTATAATGTAAGCATTAAAAACATTTTAATGCAATTAACTTTTTTACCCTAAAAGAATAAAACTAAAAACAATTAATAATACATTTATATTTTACATTAAATTACTTTCTTATTTGTAATTGAAAAGCATTATAATAGAATTACTTTTTTACCCTAAAAAGAATAAAACTAAAAAAATATTTACTTTCTTATAATAGATATTTTATTAAAAATTATTTACTTGCTTATAAAAAAATATTATAATATAAGCATTATGAAATTAACTTTTTTACCCTAAAAGAATAAAACTAAAAACAATTAATAATATATTTATATTTTACATTAAATTACTTTCTTATTTGTAATTGAAAAGCATTATAATAGAATTATTTTTTTACCCAAAAAGAATAAAACTAAAAAAATATTTACTTTCTTATAATAAATATTTTATTAAAAATTTATTTACTTATAATAAAACAAATATTATAATGTAACTTATTTTTTTTCTCTCACGGTATTTATCTGCACCTCTGTATTTATTCGCACTATTTGCACCTCTATATTTATTCACACTATTTATTCCTGCACCTCTGTATTTATTTACACTATTCCCGATAATAATCTGTTTTTTATTCCCACTATTTACTTCCTATTTATATGAGTTCCAAAAGCTATGACCGAAACGATATACTATTTCGTATCTCTTTAGTTGTCGGCTTTTAATTAATTAGTTGGAAAATTTATGACGGAAAATATGTAATATTTAATAAACGCTTTGGTTGTAGGCTTTTACTTTTTATAAGTTAACATTTTTTTTTTACACGGTCACACTCCACCCGTGCTGTCACTGTAGGTTAGGCATAATTAACAGCTTATTTTAGTTATTAATATTTTTAATTTTATTATTTTTTAGTTTAATTTACATTAATAATAAAGTAATAATTAATATAATAGATGTAAAATTGTAAATATTAAACAATAAATATTATATTAATATAATTATCACATAATAGGTGTAACTAATTGAAATTCAAAACTTCTATATATTGCTAGTAGTATTAGTTCAATAATAAATAATTAATAACATAAATTATGAATTATAATTATATTGATGGATGGTAGGCAAGCCCTATCCACCACCAGCACCCAACCCCTTAGAATAGTAGGGCCCAACTTGAACATTCCATAACCCCACCAATCCATTCAGATCAATCTCTACCACCAAATTAGCAGGAAAGCCCACCCCTTCTGACCAGCTGGCCGGAGGCCCCTTGAATTCCCCCCCACCTGGGAAGCCTCGACTGAATGGTTCCTCTTCAATCCATCCCCAGGTAGAACCCTAGATATAATTTAAATATTTAACAGTTATTGTTCAATAATTGTTTTTTGAATTTTTTGTAGCGAATATAATGGCAACTACTACTAGTTTTATTGCTCAACCCACCTTCAAAACCAATCCAAATTCACCTTTATGGAAACATGTACAAATGATAGAACAAGTTCGAAGGGGAGGAACATTTGTTTGTATATGTAGTTTTCCTATGTGAGGTATACTAGCTTATACAGCAGTGTGAAAGCCCATTTATGTGCCATCGCTCTTTGAGGAATCAAAGCATGTCCAGGAAAGGATGGTAATGGGTTACTACCTCAACAAATAGCAAAATTTATTAAAGAGCAAGAGGAAGCAAATGCAAGACTTGATCGTGGCACAAACCATCCTTTGAGGAGAGGAAGGGGATCAAGGAGGCCCCCTATTTCTCCATTTCATAGTGACTTTCTTGATGTTGTAGAAGAGAGCCACCCATTTTTGGGTAGAGTTGAAAAAGAACCTATTAATGTGAAGAGAAGCAAGGGGCCATTAGAGAGAGCATTTAAGAATGATGCTAGAGAGATTGCAGATCAAACTATTGCAAGTTGTCTATATGCTAACGGTTTGTCATTTAATGTTGTTCAATCACCATATTGGCAGGATATGTTGAGAAAAGTAAATGAGGCTCCACAAGGGTACCCAGGGCCAATATATGAGAAGATGTGTAGCACCTTACTAGCAAAGGAGGTAAAAAACATAGACAATGCATTGACTCCCATCAGAAATTCATGGAAACAAACAAGGGTCTCAATTATTTCTGATGGATGGAAGAATGTCAAAAATCGGCCATTAATCAATGTAATTGCAATGTGCCCTAAAGGAGCAATGTTTTGAAAGTCATGGATTATGTGGGATAGGTGAAGGATGCACAATTTATTGCTAACATCTTTATACAATGCATTCAGGATGTGGGTCATCAAAATGTTGTCCAAGCAATAACGAACAATGCAAAGAAATGTAGAGCTGCAGGTATGTTGATTGAGATGCAATTTGAACACATATTTTGGACACCTTATGCTATTCACTCTCTGAACCTCATGCTACAAAAGTTGGGTGCAAAATAAATTGGATCAAACAAATTTATGCTAAGGCTTGTAATCAGCCGAGAGTGTTAGTAGGCCAAATATTATAATTAAATAAAACTATAGTATGCAACAAAAATTTACATTATATGTTGTTTCAAGAAATTAAGTCCCTGACTAGTTGGATTAGTTGTGACGGGGATTCGCGACGGTTGGTGTTCTCAACCAAGGCAAGCGACTACATGTACTTTGGTTCATAGTAGTCAGGACATATGGTGATACATTATGTTACATTTTGATGTTATGTTATGACACGATATATGTTGACATGGTACGGATGATTGTACTCCAGTTCTATTGCATTAATGAAAGTATATTTTGTGCACATTATGCGTTCATGAATGTTTCCTGTACTTGTTTCGTATGTGATATTTTCATTCACTCTGTTAGTACATCAAATCTATTCCTATGAGTAAACATTTGGCATCAATGCCGAAGTGAACCCTCATGCACACCACATAGACAAGAGAATGACATCATAATGGGTCAGCGAACAGAAGAGCTGATACAAGCCAACAAAGTTGGAGAGGACGCGTTGACAAAGGATCTCATAAACTTGTGGGACATCTCGCTGAGGGACCACGTATGGAGGGAGGCTCTCAAGCAAAAGATCCCTCAAACAGTCATTTGGGACAGCCTACACATCAACCCAAAGGTCGACCACCTCCTCAACAGACTACCAAAGTTGATCACTCGTCACTACATTATATTGCAAGACCTTTAGGCTGAGAGCGACCAAGAACAACAAAGGCAACAGATACAATGGTACGAGGAGAGAAGCAAATAGGAGGAAGAAGAACGCGACACCAATCGTAGACGCACTCCTAGAAATTAATGCCCGTACGACCCAACAAGGATAAAAACCGAACACCAAGCGAGCAAGAAACACCTAAAGAACGACTACAAAGATCACTCGAATTAAAAGAACAAGAAGATTGAAACGAATCATCGAAGAAACAAACCAAGACCTTACTAAAATAAACCAAGATATTGCCAAATTGAATAGAAACCTTGTCAAAGAAACATACCAAGACACTTTTAGGACACAGTCGTAACAAACAGAGAAAAATATAAAGATGACAATGAATTAACAAAAGAACTCAAAAATAGCATACATTGCATCTGAGAGTTGTCCATATT